>VWZF01006946.1:455836-495379 GCA_013396755.1 Sclerurus mexicanus | reverse complement strand
CAGTTTCTGTTTGTGTTATAAATTGAAAAATAGGAGAAAAAAAAGACACTTCTTCTCAGATTGTGCTCTGTGGGGTTCTTTACTGGGGGTGTTGGGAAATTGAGGAGTGGGCTAATCAGAGCCTACTGGCTGCATACCTGAGATAGCTGGGAGTCATCCCTGTGCCTCCTCGCTCAGGAAGCTCAGGGTCTAGCTCTGAAATGTGCAGAGTTATTTTAATGTGAGACAGGTTAGAGCACACAGCAGATTTCCAGACATTTTGTCTTTGGTGGTCCCTGTGGGCACTCTGCCTTTCCCTACAGAACTGGGCTGCCAAGCGATGTGCCACCAAGTAATGCGCCTCTGCCCCAGCATGATGCACCCCAACAGCCCAGGAACGGGTACAGAGCAAGAGCTATGGTTTGTCCAGTGCTGATCTGAAGTTGAGTAAGCATCTGTACTGTTTGCTTCCACTAACAAAGCTTCAAAAATTGACTTTCCTCTTCTTTTAACTAAATGCTTTCATTGCCTGGGTCAACACTGACAAACAGCACTGATAATTGAGTGATAAAGTAAACAGGGGGAGTGATGTTTATTGCTGTTTTCAAATAATGATAGCAATTTTTAAATGATTTTTCACCTAAATGGTGTTTCTCTAAAATCATGTAAGAGTTCAGGCTAATATTAAGACCTAAGTTGATGTCAGGGGAGTTGTGATTTGGAACAGAGATCATATATTTTATTTCTAAATGCACATTTTTCTGGAACTCAATGAGTATGAAGAAGATTGTCATTGTTAACATTCACCCACATTCAATTTTGCAGTTGCTTAACAAGTCTTTTTTAACTAATGACTTCACAATTGAAAGGAAATATGTAAATAAGACAGAGTCACAATAAACATTACAGATTAAAGATAATTAAGCTACATTTATCCATGGGTGAATTTTTGATAAACTCTTCAAATTTAAAAATAGAAAGCAGAGTAACTAAGCAGTTAAGGAATCATACTTCCTCCTGGTATTTCTGGTCACTGTATCCAGAATGTTTTATAGCCCTTGTTACAGAGTTTCAGCTGACAGAAATTGAGAAAATATGCATAGATAGAGTGTTTTGGATACTAAATTAAATGGTGACATGTTAGAAGGCAATGCATATATTTCCAGCCTGGAGCTTCCAGAATTATTGTACAAAATTCTACATTAATATCTTACTCAGTTTCTGTGATTATATCCTTTATATCAGTGAATGTCATGGCTGCCAGGTAAAATAAAACCATCCTATGTTTCCTCTTAGAATTATGCCAAACCTAATAATATGTGAGAGTTGGCCTGCATTTCTCTGGAGTCGGTGATGCCAGCCCGTCCTTGCAGACTAATGTGTAATCAATACATCTTTCACCGGCGACCAGAGCCCTAGTCAAGCATGCAGAGACACCAGTCAATAAATCATAGCCGGAGGTCACTGCCATGGCAGCTCGGTGCCCCCGGGTCGCCCAGCTTCACCTCGGACCTGACCATGGCTCTTTGGGCTGCCTGGTGGCCGTGGGTCGGCGCAAGGTCGAGTTTATGCCCAGCGGGGTATTGGCCTCTCAAATGCCGTTTGCTGTTTCTGACACTGACCATTAATTCTCCTTAAACGTCGCCACGTTTAACCCTTCCCTGACAGCTCCTGCTCAGCCTCAGCTCATGTCTGAACACACTGGGAAATGATGCCTTCTCCTGAATAAACCCTGGCAGAAGTCCTGTTTTGCCATTACTGTTCCTCTACCAGACTTTAGCTTTTTCATAGCCAAGAGAAAATGGGAGACAGTTCTTGTGAGGTGGCATCAATTTTTGAAGTCAAGAGGGGTTACTGTGAAAATCAAGTTTGAGGTATTTGTTCTGACACCCAAAATGGCTCAAGTCAGTGAGCTTGATATCTTCAAGCTGAATTGTCTGTCCTCAGGCTGAACCTCCTCACCTTTTGTAAACCTGATGTCACCAGATACCTTCTAGAATAAATAAATAATTAATAAATAAAAGAACTTTGTGTCACACAAATAAATACACATGAGGTATGTGGAGAATATGTATTAGATAGGTGGGTTCATGTAAATTACACTGTATAAGAGATGTAACTTTTTACCCCATGATGTGCTTGATTTGTAGAAACCTCCATCTTGCACTCTGCACAGAATAAAGTGTCTCCTTTCTAAGCTAGACTCTGTTTACAGAGCTACTAAAATCAGCAACAAGCTCACCCCGCACAGTGTCAGGAGTGATGTTTGCCTACAAGTATGTCATGCCTTTATAGATACAGGCTTGGAAATTGAAGAGCAATATCAAATTTCCTTGAGGATAACTCAACATTTTGGTCTTACTCTTTAATAGTTTAAATAAATATAGGACCTCAGAATCTTGGGGATTCACCTCAAACTCACAGAGAAGTGTCATGAGGCATTCTTGCACTACCCTTATTATCCTCAAGTTAGCAGGAACTGCTTATCAAAATCACTGGTAAGCCTTGCTCTCATGAGATTTGTAAAATTTGAAACCTCATTTGTGGACCATAAAGTTCTGTACAAGCTCAGATATGCAATATCTATTTGACCTGCTGAGTACACTGCCACAGGAGGTAACCAACTAAAATAATTTGACTTGAGTAAAAAGGGGCACATACTTTTATGATCACTAATAACATTTTTATAGCTATGAAAGCCAAGATAATAAGGATAATCAAATCATACATTTCAGGACATAAGCTGATTATAGTACCAGTAATGGTCAGAAAAGAATTTTACCTTTTGTCACCAGGAAAAAAAAAGGTGCACAGAGACTAAAATTATATTTTAAAAGAACTTAATCATCTTAAAGTTTGGCACTGACAGCTATAGCACAAAAGTCTAGACAGGGCTGAAGGCTACTTTGGTGTCAAAAAACCTTTTGATTATCTTCTGCATTCTGGTATCCAAAAAACACCTTTATGGCTTAGACTTGTTAGTTGTCACATCTCTCTGCCTGCCCTGTCCCAGTAATACAAGGTCTGACACCTAATTCACTTGTATTCCCTCCAATTGTCTCTGTACCTCCTAACTCCCAATCAGACAACATCACTGTTTTTTTATTCTCATTAACCAAGATTGTACTCTTATTGTTTGTTTTCTAAAATTAAAAAATGACCACATTGCAGACTTTCAAGTGCTATGTTACCATTGCTTTACATACCCTCCACAGGATCCTGTCCTGTTTGCAGTTAACAAGAATGCTATCAGAGGTTCACGAGGTGAACCTTCACAGCATCAGGTCATTTAGGTGATGTGTCCTGCTTCTTCCTTGAAAATTCACTGACCCCTTCCAAGGAGTGGCATGGTTTTGCAGGGAACTTTGCTCAGTCCGTTACAGGGCAGAACAACAAAACACCATATGAATGAAAACTTAGCATGTGTGGAAATATTACAGAAAGTATTAACCTGCAGCACCTTTCAATAAAAATAATAATGGTCTCTTTGTTAGTGTTAAAGTCTTCAGAGAAATATTTGCACTTTTAATTCATATATGCAAATAGCTTTTGAAAGAGATGTTGTGGCTAGATGCCAGAGTATTTGCTCTTTTCCCTATTATTTCTAACTAGAAGATATTTGCAGAAAAGCTTCTAGAAAACCATGTGGGGATAGACAGAATGAGGCTTCAGGATAACTGTGTGCTTTCTGCATATTCTAGAAGAGATATGCACATATAAGGTGATATATATCAGTACTTTGGTAGTGAAAAGTGAGGTATCTTCTAGCCTCTCTCCCATGTCAGTGAAGAGCCTGTGTAAGATCCAAATTGTTTTTTGTTTAAGAAATCTCTGGACATACCACCTTACCATAGGATGAATTCCTCCTCTCTCACCAGTTTCAGAGAAGCCTGGACAACCCAATCATACTAAACTGTTGCACTGCAGAATTAAAACTATGTGAGAGAAATCACAGTATCAGCACATACACTCCTTTTCTGAAGTCCTACTTGTTATCTGTGCTTTAAAGCACAGAATGACATTACAAGTAAAAGGTAGTTAAGGAGACTGCAAGAAGAAGATATTCTCTAGAAGTTACCCTCATACTGAAGATAGGTGGTTGCAGAAAAGCCCACAAACAAATAACACCCAAGAATCTGCATTCAAATCTAAATCAGACTAAGACATTCAAGGAATGACAGAAAGGTTGCTGATGAGATAAAAGTTTCATCAGCAGAAATGGAGTTGGCTGACCTGACATGAATGAAAGTGGTGTGTCATCTTCATCTTTTCAGTGCATTTGAATTTATTTGTAGAAAGAAAACATTAAATGACATAGGACAGCCTGTTGTTCCTGTGGATCTTAACTGTAGGATGAGAACAATTTGTCCCCACTCTATCTTCTCTCCATTCAGGTCCCCCCTCAAAAAAGTCATTAGAAAAGCAAAGATGAAGTTGAATCCAATCTTTAAAAGATTTGATGAATCTATGTCCAACTGAACAACACCCACTGTGGTATTGAACTAATTTCTTAGGCTCAGATGCTGTAGCTGAAGCAGTGTTTATAAAAAGCAGAAGTATGAATTTGTACATTGGGTATCTCCAGGCAGAATTACTCACAAATGCTTGGCAGTGGTGCCAGAGATGGCTTTTGTCAGGCATAGAAAAAGAGCTGTATGTAAGTGTGTTTAGGAAAGAAGCAATGGCTTTTGATTCTTGCAGAAAAAAAGAAAAAAGTCTAATAATGGATATTTCTACTCTGATTTCAAAATAACAATGGGAGTGACTGAATATACAGAGGAATAGAAATAGCAGGTCCCATTTGTTTTCAGTTCTCTGATATGACCTTAGACCCAGTGCTTGAAATAAACTAAGCTGCTCAGGGGACACATCTGATAGTACAATTTGCCCATCACTTTTAGATACTTGAAACACTACTATATTTTTTTCTGGATTTCCCATATATTTCTTGACACTTATAAAACATAACTCTACCAAATCAGAGTATCTTACAATGATATATAGTCATTACTTAATTTGTGGTTTTTTTGGGTTTATTTTTTTCTGTCAAATTAAATCTCATTAATAATGTGATAACAAATGTTGTATTAAAACTCAGAAATTGCTAAGATTTCTATAATATATAGAAAGCTCTGATGTTTTAAGATGAATTTATGTTAGTATGATTGCACAGATGCTAACGAATTAATCTGAAGTGTGTGAAATTTGTTGGTGGATTTGAGACAGTGGATTAAAATTAGAAGAAAAATTGGTACAAGAAGAAAAGAGGCATGAAAGAAAAAATACAAGGGGAGAAATCAGGATAGGAACAAAGAAAGTGTGCTTATCTTAGACTTGGGTTCACCGCTGAGGAAGCGGGAGAAGTTCTAGAGAGAAGGTGCATACAAGAAGCTCCTAAAGCTACGTTAGAAGTCTGCTTGCCTGTAGGGCTAAGATAAAATAGGGTACAAAGGCTTGCATGAAAATTGCAATTTTTTTTCTTTTTTTTCTTTTTTTTTTTTACCTCCTCCCCAAAGGAAGATGGGGACACAGAAACATGTATGCCTAGAAGGTCTGGAACTAATGTGGAGAGGACACCTGGCATAGCAGGGGCTAAGATAAAGAAGGGCCAGAGAAACTGGAAAAGAGAGAGAGAAATAGTGTAGTAAAACACAGCTAGAAGTTAAGTTGTAGTACAACTTAAGCGAGCTGTTTGAAAGTGTGACCTGACAAACAACTGTAATGAGGGGTGCTAAAATGCATATGAAACTTACTTGTGATGACATTAGTGGCTAGAAGAAATCTAGTGCAGCAAACACTGAAGTTCCTAGTGTAATTCTGAGGAAATAAATTAATAGAATACATCTTGAAAGAAGGATATTTTTGGTCAACACAGAATGACGAGAAGTGTCAGGACATTGCAATGCCATGGGTCTTTGGTCACTCAGGACAGTTTTGTTAAAATCAACACACAACAAAGTCAATTTATATCTCAGAAAATGGAGGTAGAACATCATGCAAAATAGTCAAATTCCAGAAGAAAGCTGTAATAGCAGAGGTAGTAGTGGTAGTGCAAGTAAACAGCATAAGTAGTAAATGGAATACATTTGATGCTGTTTTTCTTCTGTGGAAAAATGAGGGTTTAATCTGTTTATTTGAATGTGGAAAAGACTTGTGGGCCAAATGTTTTAAGGTTAAAAATGTAGGCTAGAGGCAGTCATTACTGTATGATTAAATGGTCAAATTAGAGCATTGAATAAATACTGGAAGAAGACACTTTCATAAGAGTTGATATAATAAAGATATTCCTCACAAAATTTCTGAGTTCAAAGCACAACAGATTCGAGCTGATCATATCAGACATATAGGCTACATGCAGTTTTATGTGTTGCAAATTGAGAAGTCGCTTCAGGTAATTGAGAAAACTGATTGTATTCTAAAAAATTAACAGGGAAAAAAGTGTACATCCAGACATAGTCAGAAGTAACTCCATGACAGAAGAACTGAGAAGTAGCAATGCGATAGCAATACTACCAGCAACCTTAATTAGGAAAGGTTACTGATCTTCCATAATCCATTCAAATATATCTCTGCAAAGTACAGAAGTTTGGCAGAGAATTCTCTCCACGCCTAATACTTTTCAGTCTTAAATCTTATTCATTCAGTCACCTGGATGAGTAATGGGTAACCCTAATCTCTCTTTTTCAACTTTGCAAGTAAACAAACAAAGCCCAAAACCCCTAAATTTCTAAAACATAACACCATGAAGTAAAACAGAAAAGAACCCACAGTGGGAATATTAAGAGTAGTATTGGGGGAAAAAAACCCTAAACCAAATCCAAACAAAGCAGATGGAAACTTGTACATTAGCTAGAGCCCTCTGAATTATGGAGTTACATGAATGTGGATTTGTCATAGAGCAAGTTTCTTGCTCTCACCAAAGAGCAGTGTTATAAATCCTGCTGTTCCTGAACCCTTCAACTGTATGAGACAACTAGGTACAAGTGGCTTTTATAACCTTCCACAAGGATTTTAGTATGCTGTGATCTTTAAAAAAGCACAGAGTACAGTGAAGTGAGTTAAATAAAAGAGAAAGCATTAACTATGGATTTCATCTTAGTATTTAATTAGCTAGAGGCCATGTAGGAATAGACTGAATAACAGCAGAGGATTCTTGATTACAATCTCAGAATGGATGGGCATTTTTATCTTGAAAGGATGACCAGCATATCTGTTGTTTTGCAGCTATCATGACTGATTTATATCTTCTTTATCTAGGCTAATCAAGTACAGAAAGTTTATTAAGATAGTAACACTGAAAGTTATCACCAGTTATGCTCTCTAATCTTGATACAGTTTTGCTGTGCACTGCGTTTCAAGAGGTCTGTCAGCCAACAAAGGCTAAAGTTTGAGGGGTATCATTTACACGTCTACAATGATGTTTTTGCTGAACAACAAGGAACTTAAAATCCAGTTTAAATTGATGGCAAAAGGTTATTGTCATGACAACTCCAACAGGTTAAGCATAGGCTCTGAAAACAGGGTAAAACATAGAAATCTTCCCCCAAGACAAGTAGGTTGATGTGTCTCCCATTGACTCTACTTTCCTGCCATTGCCCACTAAACAGCCTTCTACAAATGTGGAAGAAAAGATTCAGTTGGTAAAAATCAGAATAGTCACAGTATTGGAGCCTATGCCAAATGATGTAGACGAAATGTGATGTACACATAGCCAATGGATGCATGCCTGGGAGATCCCACTGTTGGGTATGTAAAATTAACTTGTTTGCTTTTTGAATGCATATGCATTCTAAACATTGTCAAAATAGTCCTGATTTTTATTTATAAGAAATCTAGTTTTAAGATTAAAAAATATTCAATGAAACCTTTATATTTGAATTTATTTTTAAGCCCAAGTATGTGATGAGAGATTTGCTCGATCCCACTAGGGATTGACTATGTTCGCATAATCAAGAAGAATCAATTGATTTCAGTTAAGTTTTGCGTCAGTACAGCACTCAGCCAATGATCATGTTACTTCATGATACTTCAGGTGGAGAAAATACAGTTCACAACAAGTAGAGGTGCAGGGCTTTAACAGTCTGAAAAAGTTTTGTTTTAAACATTCTATTCCCTCCTCTCCTCCAAAAAAAATCAGAGGCATGCATGCTGAACCCCATTTTGCTTGAAGAGGTATCTTGATGCCTGCGCAATCATCTACATATGTGTACACCAATGCACAGTATATATCAGTTGTTGTGGCATTTCTTGCCTGGCCTTGACAAGTCAGAAATTTTTGAGCAGAGTTGTTATGGGGCTTTTGACCAAAAGATCAATGCTTAAGCAAAATCTGTGTGCTGATTACACATCTCCACATTCAGTCAATGAGTCACTGAAATTCCATAACAAGCTAAATATTGATGGCCAGAAAACAGATGTGTACAATTGCACTTGACTGTTTTTTCTCTTCCTCTTTCTAGTTTCACCCAGCCTTAATAAATATGAGGTTGTTACTGCCAGTTATACTACATGTAACCAGTCATTGTGCTGTAAAGTACTACAGTTTGCTATTATTGATCTTATTTATCTTTTTAATTATTGAATTGACCTAAGGTTTGGTTTGGTCAGTCGTGCAGGTCATTCTTCCACCTTAATGATGTGGAATGTTATTGTCAGGGTGAGGGAATCAGAGTACCCATAGTTTAATGCTCTTTTACATGCCAATTATTCTCCAGACTATAGCACAGCTGAAGTCAATTAAATATCAAATCTAGAGGTCATCTGTCTTTTTCTTGACCTCTTTGTGATTGAAACATAACAATGGAAATCTTTGATAATGCCTTTCCTTTTAAAGAAATTGTGTTCTAAAATTTATCGGTGGTGTCCCAGAAAGCCAGGTAATTTTCTGCTAGAGACAAATTCAGGAAAAATAGCAAAATGAATAGCCACATCATTTAAGACCAATTTAAATTTAAAATAGACTTGAGCAGAAAGATTTAGTCTGAGTAAGAGGAATTCTCAGGTTTTTTCATGTGCTGGTTTCACAAGCAAATGGGTCAGTTTTTCAGTAAAAAAGTTGTCAGACAGTAAAATTTTGGCCTTGATCAAAACATGTCCACTCAAGACATGATGGTGTTGTCCATAGTGGAAGGAAGATTAATGTATCAGCCATTTAATGTGTTGGTAACATGGAGGAAATACCACTGCATATGAATTCAGCACCTTTCAGGAATCCTCCACCGTTTATATCATGGAGAGTGCTCTAAGCAGTAGGTAATAAAATACAAAATAAACCACATGAATAGGTTTTTTTAAGGAATTTTTCAAGAACCTCAAACAACTGTTCATTACCTTATAACTTAGTGTCCTAAAAATACTTGAGATTTGTAGCCCTTTAATTTTACTGCAAAAATATTAAATAAGTCTCAGTTTTCTTCCTTTGCCTCTTCCTAGAGTTCACAGGAAATGGCTTCAACCTACTGTTTGTTGCATTATGATGTATATTTAGAGAACTATCTGGTCATTTGGTTTGTGATCATATGCAATTCTCATATAGCTCTCCCCTTATAATGATGTTTTCTGTATATATATATTTTGATATTTTTTTAACTTTAAAAACCTTTATGATAGGAAGGGGCAAAAAATATTTTGAGAAAAGTCTTTAATTTGTGTCATTGCAGGGTTGTTCAACTTTCCATGAGCATATCCAAACCCTGCTCGTTAGGAAGGCAGTAAAGCAAACAACAGTGCCTGAACCCTTACTCTAAGCCAACCACCATTTCCCAATTTCTGATGCTTGTACCAGCTAGCGAGCTCTTAATTCCTGTAAAAAACAAAGATATATAGGCCTTAGAGACCACTTGGAAACTGAAGTGAAAGTTCAGCACAGAATTGTAGTATCTGCTTAAACATGTCTTTTCAGTGGATGTGTCCTGGCAGGCAGCAAATTTCTGGCTAGTGCACTTTATTGGCATTTGTCCCGAGAGCCCTAGTGGCCTAGGATTTGCCTATTTGAGAGATTTTCTCTCTTCAGGTGACAGAGCAGTGGGCAACACATTACTCTGGGTATGTTCCAAAGCCCAGTAAAGTCAATGAAGACATGTGTGGAAGGGAGGTTAGCAGGACAATCTTTACTAATGATTTCTCCAGAGCTCTCTCTTACAGTTGGTTTACCATTGATCTGATTTTTTAACCTTTGTATCAAGCTGAAAAATCCACTTCACTATTTCCACTCTACTGACAAAAGTTGATCTGAGAGCTGGGAGGATGGTTTCTTTGTTTTCTTGACTTTAGGCTGGTGAGTATTCACCTATCATCAGAGGGAGACATTTTTATAATTTATATTTTGAGAGGAATGCATCTTAAGATAGTTGGTTGTTCAGGGTTTTGTAAATATAAACAAATAACCTCAATTATACTTGACTATAAGAATCCCCTCTCCTACCTTTCCTGAGATGTTTCTTCCTTGTGTTTTCTACTGCAAGAATAACTACTTGAAGAAAATGTACTTTGCAATATTCCACTGGGGCACTATGGATTTTTAAAAAGTACGTTTTTTGTGATATGTTAAAAAAAAAAAATCTTGGCTGATTACAACTTGTTAGCTTTGCTGCTGCTCCAGTTCCGTTTAGGAAAAAAAATATGGCTTTATATTCCCTCCCACTGATTTTCAACTAAAACAGAACTTAGTTGCCTGCTGATCCTGCTGGCTTTTTTAAATGAAAAACTTATTCTTCTTAAACTACTGGAAAATTATGTTTAAAAATCAGCATAATTTCATTGCCTTTTATTTCTGTCTGTCATGAAAACTGCTAGGCTGCTTTCTGGAACAACCCAATGTAATTTAATGCACAAATTTAGTTATAGTTATGAATATACTGACTGGAAAATATTTCAATGATCCAGAGATATTAGTCACTCTACAGTAAAAATGTCTGTGTGCATACATTGGAAAAAAAAATCTATGTCTATAGGTGCCTCTATCTTCATAAAAGATAATTGCATAAGATTGAGAGTTGGCAGGTTCAGTAAAGAGGAACTCTGCCTAACCAGTGTACCAAAAGTGATTCAGCTATTTAAATTGCAGACAATATAGAAATTAATTCAGAATTATGATATCACATGCTGGTTACTTTTAAGAATGATAGGGATAGTCAGCAGAATAGAGAATAAAACACTTCACTTGAAGACTCAGAGAAAATGACAATGTTTCTGACTGTAGGAGCACCTGGTGATTTTGTAAAATTTTCCTTGTCTCTTCAGTAGGGAGGATGTATATTGGAAGAACCAACAGTGGTGACAGGTTCAAATCTTGCGGAGTTCAAAACTCAGATGCAGTTCTGAATCTCCAACATGAAAATTTGAAGTCTTTTATAAAACTAGTCTTTTTGGAGAATTTCTGACTCTATTTTCATTTATTCCTCCTGGACTGACTGAGTACAGATCCTTTTCAGTTCTAATACTTTGTAGCAAATAATTGTCCAGAAAAAAGAAGATAAGGGTGTGAGAGCCTCTACATATACATAATTGCCAAACTCAGTGCATCCTCGAGAAAGTAGTTCAGAGAGCAAGACACAGCATGGGTTACAAGACAAGAATAATCACTAACGGCTTACATAAGCCAGAGAATTTCACTGGAAGAATTATTCTGCATCAAACTCTTATTTTTTGACTGAGTAGGAGGCAGGGGAAACACTGACTACACTGATGGAAGAAGTTCATGTGATGGAAAATCTGCTCTATCTCCCAGTTTCCAATGGTTAGTTACATTCACTGTTCAAACCATGTGCCTGGCTGTGGCTGAAAAGATCATAAGTACTTGAAGTGTACAGCTTGCATAGTTTAAATTCAGCCAACTGACCATCAACTGATCCTTAGTGGGAAGTTCAAAGAAAATTAGTACTCTATATTGCAGCTTTCCAGTTCCATAAGAAACCTTTTGGCGCCTCTCCCTCCCTGTCTATACTATTATTATAAGGAAGGTATCACGCAGTTCTACGTTTGTCAGTCTTTGGTCAGTATGTGAATAAAAAATATCTGGGGAAGCAAATGGTCGACATATTTTTCTGTCTTTAATTGATATGGTTTTGTCACTAAATTTTGGTCTAAGGTATGTTGCCACCATTGCAGTACTTTATCACATGTTTAAAAGTGAAAGAAAGCACTTCTATCCTATTAGTTTTTTGACTAAAGAAATTCAGCTTCCCATGGTTTCTAGGAAAAAATTGTTCGCTGCTGGCTTGCTCAGAACCTGAACATAGGTGTTGCAGTGAATGTATATTAACATGTCTTCAAATCATTTGGAGTAAGGTGACTGCCATAATAAATTAGATTAGTGACCCAGCAGTCCTAGTGTCCCATCTTTAACATCGCCTGGGACTGTTTCAGAAAAAAGAATAAAGAGTATTCTTAAACTCCATCTGTTGGATTTGCACAGTCATTTTCTACTAGTAACATGATATTCATGCTTAGAGTGGTGGGAAGTCTCTTCCACCAACCCAGACTTGATCTGTTTCTTCAGCAGTAGACTCTGAGCATTTCAAGGAAGCAGACACAGTCTTATAAAGTTCACCCCAGTGCTGCCTGTACTCCTCAGAGACTGTTTCTCACTCATTACTGCAAGTGGGCGAGTGCCTTTTTCAAGCCCTGTAAAACTGGAAAATCTAACAGATGGTAGATATGGCCTATATGCCTGAAGTCCCTCATATCACTCTGTCGTGTTTCCAAAACTACTTTTCCATGTGCTTTCCCTTGGAAGTCATTGGAATATTCCTGCTGGGTTGGATTATTATGTTTCCCTTTCCCATTTTTTTCCCCCCAACTGTAATTCAAAAATACTAAGAGGCTTGTGTCATCATGTAAACATGTATTTATAGTAGATTTTGAGGGGAGAATAATTGCTCAGGCTGAGACTCGTATCTCCTGCAGCATACTTTAGGGAACTATAAATCACTTTCAGTGGGATCCGTGTTTATATCAGACCTACAGCTTCCATTACTTCCCATGGACTATCACCATGTTGTTTAGCTTGTTTTTCCTGCTCATGTTATGTGTTTTGAAACAGTAGTTTATTGAAGACAATCCAGACCACTGACTGGTCTAATATAATCACTACAAACATGACCTTTACCTACCAATGATCCACAGAGGGGTTTCTTTTGCGTGCATGGGTCAAAAAATTAATTTCAGGATATTTGGTTTGTGTGATATAAAAAAAGCATCATGGAAAAGAGAATTACACCTGTTTGCTTGAGTTTGGGTCTCTCAGTGCTGTGAGTGCTCTGTCTCTTCTCTCTTACAGCATGGTTGTTGCACAGCACACACGTCTATAGAGTATTTATGAAGAAGAAGTTACCTCTCTAGTCTCTCTACACTCATTATTTGTTGTGCGACTTCTATCAGTGTTCACTTAAGCTTTAGACTGTCCTTGGTGGGATGCATTTTTTACTCTTCACAGGAAGCCTTTGGTACAAGCTGGATTGCACAAAGATGCTTCATCAAAAAGGCCTTTAAATTTTTAGAACATTGCTTTTCCTACTTACCAAGGAAAATGTTGTCTTCCTCATAGCTACTAGGTCATAAATCTGATGCTAGTGACTTCTGTGTGCTTCCCTGACAATTGCACAGAACCACAATGGTCCACAGAGTAATAAATGTAACATTCAAATATTTTAGAACTGATATGAAAGGATCATACAAGAGAAGAGGGAAGTTCAGGTGGTGAATTTTAGACCAGATTGTGTAACAAGTGGCAACACTAACTAAACTGCAATATCAGGCTGTCTTCCATTGTAGGTGTCTACTGAACTCAATGTCAGAATTACAGTTGACTTCAAAGGGGATGGAATTGGGTTCAGCAGTGCTTGCAAATAGGTTGAAAATATCAAGACAGGGACTTCAAGGTCAATACTGGAAGGGATGGTTAGCAAGCTCTGCCTGAACTCTAAAAATAACCAAGATCACTCTGTGAAGGTATGCCCAGTACAACTGAGCCTTTGAGTCAAGCATCTTAATTTAAAGTAGCAGAAAAAACAAGCTGTAAATTTTGTACTGGAGCAAAATTATAATCTGTCTACTAAGAAGTTTTTTATTATCTTCTTTACATATGATGAGACCTTTCAATACCAGTGTATGAGTGTGCATGTGTGTTTTTGTGGACACATAATGTTGAATTCCAGACCTTCAAACGTAGATAGGAAATAGTGCTAGCAAGCAAATTGAAAAGTAAGTTAAAAGAATTATCTTTTTTTTTTTTTTTGGAAACAAATTAATAATTGAATTTTAATAATGCATTAGGCATTTTTTTAGTAACCATTTTCCATTTTAAAATAATAATCACTTATTTAAAGTTGCTAATCTTCTATCATGGTATAAAGGTATTTCCATTAACATTTGAGACATGTAAGATGCTACCCCTCTGCACTGTGTATCTGGGGACTACTGATGAGAAAACTGTTTTATGTCACAGAGAGTCTTGTTTTCAGCCAAATGTGCCTGAAGTTCAAAGAGAAGTGAACTTTTGTTGACCTAAATATGGTCAGCCTGAAAACTTTTATAGGGACTATCTGTTTTACTTTCTGTCAAGGTAGTTTCAATCTTCTTGAAACAGATATCAAATTCCCATCACAAAAGGTCAGGTGTTTTTATCAATGTTTCTACTGAAAGTTGTGGAATAGTCAAATTAGGTAATATTTGTTCAAGATGGTAGCTTTTGTAAATTTCCTTTTTTTTTTTTTCCCCCTTCTTGTAGGGCAATGTTTATTTACATGTGAAATCACCTTTCAGTTTTCAAGAGTCAGTTTGAAACAAAACAATGCAAAATAATTTCAGCAAACTGCAGCTTTCTCGCTCATGCTTCTCTATCCCCTATTTTTCAATCAGTTCACAATAATTTTCAGAATTTTGACCTGTTCTTTTACAGAAGGAAGAAAAAATCAGGTGGAAAATTCCTGTGGGATAGGAAAGACACTTTAGTATCTTGTTCTACACTATATTTTTTTCTTCAGCATTCAAGAACATCTCTTGTGCCCGACAATAGGAGATTAGCAGACAGCTGAATACCAGTCCCACTTCCCAGCAGCTTAGGTGCTCATGTTCTGCTATGGTGTAAATGTTTTTTGAGTCTCAAGGATCGATTTCTGCAAATTCATCTCCTTCCTTGAATGATAGTATTTTCCTACAGCTTCTGAGAACTGTATTCTGCTAGCAAGATGGTTGGATGGCTTATGCTGCATCTATCAGGCCTCTGTATGTGTACTAGAAAAGTACATTATCTTTGCTTCAGGGATCACCGCTGCCTGCCTTTATTTATACTCCACTACTGTACCCTCCAGCCCTGTCATTCCAATAGTATTCTTGAAGAGAGCTTGATCCAAAGCACATTACAGAATTGCAAACTCTCTAAAGAGTTTTGTGGCAATGTGGCAAAAATGGTTATAACTTTTGAAATGCTGTGGAAATGTTTGCTGGAAGCTAATAGATTTCCTTGCAAAAATTTCACAAACAAGTGGAAGTGAATAGAAAACCTTGAAAAACATTCACATTTTTACAAACAAACACACACACACACAAAAAAAAAAGGAAAAAAATTAAACACCTCAATCCCTTTAACCTATTGAGTTTTGCCCATCTTTAATAAATTCCTTCTGATGTCCCCAATAGTTCAGACTTCAATGTCAGTGTATTGAGTCTTCTGTCTGGAGAGGAGCTTTGAAAGGAAATGTCATTATATGCAGTGCCTGTACAGATCAAGTATGCACATGTTAGTTTTACAGACTGGTGTCAGTGTTGCATTTATTTATTTGGGACAGTGGTGATGATGTATAAGTCATTTTGCTCCAAGAAAACAATGCACCGGGATCTTTTTTTCTGAGCATTAAATTCTGGTTTACTCAGGGCCTTCTCCACCCACTTTAGATGAGGGAGGAAAAAATCTTGGCAAGCGGATGCTCTGAGGGGGCACATGGAGGCGTGTGTAATCATCTTGCCAGTTTAATTAACAGTGCTTTTGACTGATATGTGTTAATGAGGATAATGTACAGTATGGAGGGAAAGAACCCTGTGTGCTATATTAAAGGGACAGGTGCTGGGGTGTATTGGAAAGTTCACTAAAAGGAAATAAAGCGTATGAAATGATTTAGAAAAGAAGGAGAGTAAACATTTCTGAGAACACTTGCAAGGGAGTAAATCTGTGCACCCAGTTCACATGCCTTCAAAGTGGCTCCTAGTGGAAAATGAGGATGTGGAGAAAATCTGTCTGTTGATTGTATGGCTTTGCCTAGGCAGGCAAGGGAGAGTGGCTCCTGCCTTCCAGTGCCTGGCAGACCTCATCAAATTGGCTCACCTGTGTACATGGTCTCCTGTGCATAAATGTTTGCAAGAGTGGGCCTAAAAAAGTGTCACACATTTGACATTCTGTGCTGCTTTTTCTGAAATGACACCTTTTACAGTTAAGAGCAATCAATGAAAGATTTCCTTCTGCATAAGGGCCTGATCGTCTGATGCTGCAAGAGCCTCCTGCAAGGTGCTGAGTGCCCTCAACTCTAAGTGAAATCAATAGGATTGGGCACTAGCATTTTTAATTCTTCTTATTTATGGGATATTTTTAAACCCTTTCCTATGCTTTGGAAGTAGAATTAACTTTAAAAGATTTATTACCAGGCTGAAAAGAAAAGGAAGAATTCTGTATGGAAAGCTTATTTATCTTGAAGATATCCTTGGAGATTGACAATGCCCTATCATGGTCTTTCAATGTTTATAAAATTTATGTGTTCCTATAGTTTTTACGCTAACAAAGTTGGATACAAGTGTTTCCAACACAAAATCTTAACTTACAGGAGATAGTGGTATTGGTGGTCCAAGAAGGCTAAGTTCTCAGTGAGTGTTTCAAGCTGCCTAGTGGTGCTATTTTTTTCCATTACCTTATTTATTTTGGAAAAGGACAAGTGAAGTGCAGATATTCAAGTTTTAAAATCATTCTCTGTCTTCAGTCTTCACAATCTTTAAGGATTTATTTCTGTTTCCAAAAGTCTTCATCTTTCTACAATAGTTACGTATTTAAATCAAAACCTATAAATATGAGTTACAATTAAAGGAGATATTTACAATGTTTCTCCTTTGAACACCTTGAAAATTCACTATATGTGTACATTGTCTTAAACAAAATCCTGATATTGCTGCTTCTGTAGTGTATTGAGAATTATCTATGTCTATTTGTATATATGTGTTTTTCTGTAATCAAAAGAAAGATGGTCATATGCAGGCAGCTATTCAGTCTCTTTGAAAAGAAGAAGCAGATGCTCCTTGACAAATAATTCCTCTTCTACCAGGAGCTGTACCTGTTTTCTCTGAATCCTCTGCCAAAGTTAAAGATAGCAGAAGAGCTCCACAAGCAGGGCATAGGACCAATGGATAGTACAGTGCCTATAAAAAGGAGAAGATGTTAGTATTACTTTCCGTAAAGCAAAAAAGAACTCCAAAAAAAAAGAAAAAATACCCTAAATCCTCATTTTTAGCTGTGAAACCCTGTCTCATTACCAGTTCAATGATAGAAAAACAGTGTTTGCCCTCATAGAACAACGGCTTTTGTGTAAATAGCCATAAACTGGTGCAATCCTGTATATATTTGTAATATATGTGAATATATATATACTTTTACTACAATTCTCTTTTGGTTTTTTTTTTCCTTTTTCTCCTGGGGGGGAAGCCGTGTGGCTGCTGTTGGCTTTTGGCAGGGAGCCAACTCAAACCTCCACACCTTGAATATTTTGGAAGCCAGTTTCCTAACTTTTCTGACTGAGAAACAAAGTCTACCCCCAGAGAGGGGTAGTTTGACTAGTGGCTTTTCAAAATAATTGCTAAGCAGACCAGAAAGAAGATAACAGTTACCTCTTCATTTAGGTGTGACTAATTATAAGGGTAAATTCTTTGTTGTCCAGACTTATAAATCTGTTTCTCAAGAGAAAAGTAAAACTGTCTTTGCTTTAGATTTTAATGGGTACTACTGAAAGTGACTAAAAGTACCCCAAAATCAGGATCCTGCGGGAGTATTTTCTATATTTTAACGATGTCAGTATTACAGATTTTCAACAGTGCAATTCCCTTTCCTCCTTTGATTTTTTTTTTACTATTTTTCTTCAACTAAAGAGGGGTTAAAATCCAAGACAATGTTGGCATAAGATCAAATGGGTATAAATTGCTTGTAAACACATCTAGGACAGAAAAGAGAAGATTTATAACTAGCAGAGGACTGAAGTTCTGGAACAGTTTTCAGATAGGAGCAATGAAGGGAAAAAAATCTAATGGGTTTAAACAGAGAGTTTGATAAATTTATTAACAGAACTGTATGATCTGATTACAGAGGAGTTCCATTCTACTTCTGTTTTCCTGATGTAATAACGCAAACACCAGTCTTTGTGCTGTAGAGACACAACACATTGAAAAACACCCTGAGTAAACAAAAACTAAAGCAATCTAGAATCAGCTTTTACCTGTAGTAATCTGACATCAATAACCTTCAGACAAAAGACAGAAACTGGTACTATATCCTAGGGCAGGCCCTCCAGTTTTGACCTTCTTTACTTCTTTTCCCAAAAAAGGTAGATTTCAGACATTAATTTTATTCCATCTCTATTCAAAGCAGACATGAGCAAAAACATTGGCTGAATGTACTGTTATTCATTTTAGGGTCGGTATCTCATCCTCCCTGGACAGCTTTACACATAATAAAAGAACTAACATCCAGCAGAGTTGAAAGCATTCAATAGATCAAGGATCAGGCTCACAGTTTTAGAATTTGTGCCTCAGCAAAGCATCTGTTTAACCCTACATATGCACTTCATTCCAATTGAAGCATATGTCTAAATATTTATATGATTGCAGACAGACTTTAGTGCATGCTCAAAGTTAAGATTACATCTATATGCTTTATCAAATTGAAATCCTGCTTAACCTACAGGAAGCACAGGCTATTAATGCATGATGCTATTTGAATAATCATCAGTACAATACTCTCTATTATTTTGATTTATGTATTGAAGCTTCCATTATAAACATGCATCTCAGAAATACTGTGTGCAGTTAATGATACAAATACTAAGGAAAAGAAGAATAAACAAGAGGAAAGGGAATAAAAGATAGAGACTTTAGAAAACTTTAAACATCACTATCATGTTCATTGTAACACAGTAGACATTAAACTATATCAGTTGCCCTGTCTCTTTATCACTTAAGTAATGAATTAAAACTAAATTACAATATTACACACATTGTTCTTACCTGTTATTATCTAATGATGTTCCATTCTTCTCAATTCAAGCATTTCTGGTCTTGTGTGCTTAACCATCTTACTCTCAGTTGTATCCCTGTAATCCACTGTACCATTGCTTTCCAACAGACAATTTGTTAGAGAATTCAATGAAAATTATATCTTCTGTTAGCAGGACTTTTTCTTTCTCTTCTGTTTATCATTCTGTTATAAATTTCATGATGCCAACTTAAATGAACCTAACAGGTTGTCTCCATATTCTAGCTAACTGTTTTGAATGATTTCTCTTACTGGGAAGACCATTTTTAAAAAAAAAAAATCTTTCTACATTATTGTAGTCTGAATCTTTTTGCTCTTTTCTGTACTATCTGATATATATCCTGAAACATTTGCCATCAAGTTTTGAAACAGCAGGTGTCAAATTCTCAGACTGAGTATAATAATCACAGTAATTTGAAGAAAAACATTGAGCCTCATGGAAATGGTAATAAAGTCAGAGAACTAAATGTGTGATTTTTCAAAGGATGATGCTGTTTACAAATAAATGCTTAATAAACCCAGATCTTGCATTTTTCTTTCACATAATATTATGCTTCATAGACAAATAGAATAATTTTATATCTATTGCAGCTTTTTCACTTTTTCACTTTAACAGCATACAGTCCATCATCAAATAAAAAAGGTATACATTGCCTTAGAGTTATAAAAACAAGGTCTCTTAAACACCCATTGCAATAATTTTTACATTTGCCATAAACATTTTTAATACACAGAAATAATTATCAATAAAAATACAGTCTGATGAGAGTTATGGATCAATTATTTGCATATATTTTAATTTTGAAAATGTATTTTGCTGTTGAAAACAAAATTAGTGTTTCTGTTAGGAAGCAGTTTTATAATTAGGCAAATACTGTACCATAAAATACTCATCACCATAGCAATGGTTTTTCATGGGGCATAAGTAAGTTGATAACAGAAGCAATACATTTTCTACAGAGACTATTGTGGTTGAATAATGTAAAGTTATAACTCCTAGTAAAGCACCTACTAACATAAGAAATCATGGCACAGTCACACTACATATTGACATTAGGAGTAATTTTAATGAAAGGCATTAATATTTTATATAGCATCCTCCATACAAAGCATAATAATATCGCAGTGTCTTGCAACATAGTGTTTCATATACTGCCTCGTTTCTTGAAGGGTCATATGTGTGCATGTGTCCAGGAACCACTTCAGCCTCTCCAGAAATTCCTTTATTTATTTATTTCTATGCGTTATTCTAATATTAACCCTTGCAGTATCTGAATAGCTATGAACCTCTCCCTGGAGAGCAGAACAACAATTGTTTAAAAGCAGATTGCATCTTTAAACACTATTTGAATTCTGGCAGCAAAAAAAGATTAGTCTATCCAACTGAGCTCCAGAACAGAAATTCAGGTAGGCAGAATGCAATTATTCCAATTTGAAATCAGGCATAACACCAGGGATGCTATTGTGAAAATTACTACAAGGTCTTTAATGGAAGCAAATAGCCAAAAACTTTGTTTTATTTCTCTTTTTGACATTTTCTATAGTGCAGTGAACTCTAAATACCCTGGAGAAACCTCAACTTTGCTACTGACTTGAAGTAACGGACCATTCTCTAACTCACAAACTGGGCACTGAAGTCCAAATGGTTCTCCCATCTGAGGATTGTTATATGCCTTCTTTGTTGAACTTGTGGTAACAGAACCACTGTAAGGGGAAAACGACAAAAATAAAGCTTTGTTTTGTACAAGTACACAGAGACCTATTTGGGCTAGAGAGGAAGGAGAGCAATGCATGGGGAAATTTGTGGAGGGCACAAATAAGGACAGTAAATCCTCTTCCACTGAGCTAAAATAGGCCAGCTTCACTAAATACTGGCAAGCAGAAACAACAGTAGCCCCAACACAAGACTCGATCAGAAACTTCATGCCTGTGATTGATCCCACTGAAGTCAATGGCACTTAACTGTTCATTGGCATATGCTTAAAAAAATGGTTACAGGCATGGCCAGTACCAGAATAAGAATATTTGTGGAGCTGGTTTCATCTCAATAGGATCTCAATGCTTGTGTAAGTACTGCATATAATAAGAAGGCTTACAGTAGTTATTTTCTATACTACAATTAGGTTAGTCCTCTTGCCTATTTTCCCCCCTCTTTATTTTTTTCTCCATTTGATGGTGACTGGACTGTATTTGTCCAAATGTTTTCTCCTCTTTTCATGAAATGCAATCAATAGCATGTTTTGGAGAACACAAAGACTGAGGCTTACTATTTTGGTAAAACAGGCATTTCTGATGATTTCTCTATCATGGCTATTCAATTGAATCAACCACATTTTTCTAAATTAGCACTGGATTATATGGAGGATTCTTGAATTAAAATTTGAAAATAAACAGAGGTCTGAGATTTGATAGAAGAGCTCTGATAACAGGAAGTACAGCCTGCTGTTCAAGGAATTAGTGACCTGATCATATAACAACATGATATCTCTTCTGAGACAGAAGTCACTGGGAATTGAGATTACTTGGTAACAGGTCAGAATGAGCTTTCCTTCTTCCAAGTCTTCTGAGAGCATCTTTTCATTATGCCAAGTTTAAAAATTATTTATACCTATGATTTTTGTCGTAGGTGCACAAAACTTTAAATTACAGAGCATGGATTCCCTTGAAATTATCTCAATGAGTTTGTAATTTACTCTATTTTAGTTTCACTTAAGTGAGTTTAAATTTTTTATAGCATGAGGTAGTAGTATCTGTGTTAGGAACACGCTTGAGAAATAACATCAAGAAAAGAGGGGACTTGTTATGAAAGAAGAGAAATAGTTGTGAATCATATTTCTCTTGTGGTTCTTCTAAATCCCTGATATTTAAAATGAAACAAAAGATTAAGCCAATTTGTACCATGTCTTTGTTTATATTGGAAAAATGATATTGGATGTATTCTTGGATTGGATGGATTGGATTCTTGGAGCAGAATTCAAGTGAGGAATCTAGGCCCACCTTGGCTAATTAATTTTTTAAAAGAAACATGCTAATGTCAATTATCTCAGAAAATTCTTTAAGCATTCTATATAGGAGGCAGGAAACGGCACTTTTACAGCATACCACATAAGCAGGCTGACATTCTAAAAAAGACATGGTTTGTTTCAGTCTTGTGCCTTTTTATTATCACATCTTATTACATTATGGTTTGAGATAAAAATCACACATTGGGCATTTGCATACACTCAGTTTCACCTCCTCCCTCACAGGTGTCCCTCGAGGTACATTGTTATGTTACAGTATCACACTCCTTGTCATATCTTATTGCTTATTTGCAGATTGTGGTAATATTTTGAATACTGACAGAGTGGGCACAGGCTCTGAGCATCAGCACCAGTTTGCACTAATGCAATGTGCCACTGCACCAGTCCTAAAGACAACAAAAGCAAAAAAATCTGCAGAACTGCACTGAAGACATGTTGCCCACTGTGTACTATCAATTTATCTATTTTTGCTATGACTGTGAGCAACGTTCCTGTCACCTTGGCACTACTGCCAAGAAAACAATATGGATCACATGAAAAACTTTTGAGTTCATTGGCTTTTGGGGTTCAGTGCACTCACTGATAGACACTGAGTCACAGTCACTCTGCTGTGTGGTTGTTGGGGCTGGAGGAACAGCAACAGCATAGGATGAAGAAGGGGTGAGCCATGTCTGTGGATGTTCCGTGAGCAGCACCAGGCAAACTGGAGCTTGAAACAGGTTTCTCTGCAGTGAGTGAGGGGGAAGAGGCAATTTCCACTTCTCACTGTGAAGGCCAGACTGAAAGGGTGCTATGGTGGAGGTGGTGTTGGGGAATGTTGCCTGTTGTTGGTTAGTAGGTTTGAAGAGGTGAGATTTCAGAAGGAAATCAGAGATTTGGTAAAGAGTACAAAAAAAGAGGAGCTATAGCAATCTCTCCTGTAGTTCAGGTACTTTATGCCAAGTGAAAGAACATAATGGCGCATGCAAAAAGGTCAGAACAGTGTAAAGGAGAACTAGAACTTATAATTTCACGCTAGAAGACAGACATCAAGCTTAAAGACTCCTTCTTGGATTTGGGTATAGCAGATGCTGCAACAGTTAAGAAAAGAAGTAGGACTGCAATATATAATGTGGAAAAACTGGCAGCAGAATCCGGCGGTGGGGGGGACATATCTGGGATGTGTCCTTCATGTCAGCACTCCTCTCTTGACAAACACCCAGAATGTTCATGGTGGGTTCACAGCCACAAAGCAACCATTGTTGTGGAAAAAAATGACCTGATGACCCTCGGCAAGGGTCTCAATGTCTCCAGCCAGTAGAAGCTATCAGATTTGGGACAACAAATGTAGGAATATCCAGATTTGGCCTGTTGTTAGTAGGATGGTATCTTAGGTAAGTGTAACACAGCCTAAGTGACCTGTGTGGCAGCCTGGACAGGCAGTTGCAATTTAAAAGGTGCCAAGGATTGCCTCAGTGATTTTAAGGGTCTCTTAAGCCTTCAGAGCAGTCTAGGAGCAGGAAGATTGTAGAAGTACTTAACATAACACATTTATAACCAAGACCTTCTGATGGACTTCAAATGTAAAAGCGTTGGCAGTAGCACGGGTGATGTGATGGAAAAGATCACCTCAAATGAGCACTTTAGGAACATGAAAAAGCAGCTTCTCAGGGGCAGGAGAGAGGAAAGGCTTTCAATTAAAAATAAAAAAAAATAAATAAATGTTACCTGTCAAATTTTTAGTACTTTAATGTGCTTTAGCAGTATTTAAAAAATCAGGTTTTGGAAGAGGGCCAAATTTGCACACATTTTTCTTCAAAAATTTCAAGCTACTCTAGTGAACAAAAATGAGACTGACAAAATCAATAAACCTGAGCTGTTCAAACTTTAGCTAAAGTTTCTAATGCAACTTATAAAAGAATGGTTGATTGAAGTGACTGGATAGCTGGGACATGTGTGATTTTTTTCTTTTGAGCACTTCAGAAATTGATTTCTGCTTTTGATTCTACAATTCTACAGTCTGATTCTACAGACTCATCAATGGGTGAGCTATCACAGAGAAGGTTATGGTCTGGTTTGTGGAGTATAGTAGAGATTTAGCTATATAGCTCTCAATGCTGAAAGAGCTGTTCGCTTAGCTCTTCCGGGAGAGCAAGTATAAAGACAAGTGAAATCTCAATGTATAAAGCATTATTTGCTTTTGTCCCACTTCATGCGCATATTCACAGTCGTTTTGAGATTGATTTTGCTATGCTTATCTTTGCTACATTGTACATCTTTTTTTCATAATCAATAGAATTTAAATATGCAGATTTTCATTTGCCTGTGCTTTAGTTTGTTTAAAAATAAACTTTGTTGATTTCAATGCTCCCAGTTACATTCAAGAGAGGAAGTTGTGCCAGTGGTGACTGCGGTCATGAAGGAACTTGAGCTTGTGATGGAGACTCAATAACCATCCCAGCCTCAGGTTTTACTGAATACTCTTTGTGAGAATTGTGGTCATGTGTATTTTCCTCTATGGAATGAGACCTCATGCTTTTGTTCTCAATGAAGAAACGAAGTTCATATCACCACACTGATAGTTCTCTTCAAATTAGGGCAGCTCTAAGTTATTGTATAGTTTGTGAACTTCAGTCAGCTTTATCCATTCATCTAACATGAAAGACACCCATGCATACTACAGTAGTGTATTTTGTTTTGGATTTAAATGCTGTTGATGCTTGTGCAAATAGCAAGCAGCTAATGGACCTCAAATGATCAGACTTTGGGAGGCATAGGTGGGTGGGCGTCAACAGATGTGAGATGTGGGACTTCACATGGCATACACAGCTCTTCTACCATTCATCAGAAGGCAGAAATAAACATGGCCCCACAAAGTTTAACCTGCTTGGCAACACTGCTTAAGGCAGGAACAAAGGTTTAGCTGTACTGTTGGGTTCTGTCTTGACACTGTTATGTAATTCCAAGTGTGGGAAGTCATATGAGTCTGTCTGAAAGGGCAGAAAGGTGGCTCTATGTCCAGCAGTAAAGGCAAAGACGTAGTCATTGCAAAAGCCCCCCTTTTTATTTATTTATTTATCTTCTTTTTTCCCAGTCTCACTAATACACTCTTCCCCCCCCATTTTTGGGTCACACATGTTTTCAGGCCACAGAGAGTTGAGAAGCAACCTGGGAGATGAAGAGCTTATGGAAATGAGCTCTCCTCCTCCTCCTCATGCAGACTGCTAATCCTGATTCAACAAGATTTTTAATTCCCCCTCCGTGGCTGTGCAAACAATTTGCTGATCCCCAAGAGTTCCTCCAATCCAAGGCTGGAGAAACTCTCAGGTGCAGCTGTGAACAGGATTTTGGTTAAAGTCAAGTTCATAAATATTTGCCTAATAAACCAGACTCTTAAAGTGCCAAATAAAACAAGCCCAGGCTGGGGACAGGGTGGTGGGGAAGATGGGGGAAGGCAGAGGAGGGAGAGAAAAATACCCCTAAGTTTCTAAACACTCATTTAAATACTTTTCAGTACTGCTGATATTTTATGTAACACTGGCCTTATTTATGTATTTATGTGTTTTGCTTTGATGGGGGATTATTTTTCTCACTGCAGCTTTCTTTTGATTGATGCAGTGTGCCTGCTCACTTTCAGATATGGTTGGAGAAGAAGCAGCATAAGTTGGGTGACTGTATTTAAAATGGGTAATACAGAATGGGTTTAAACTTTAATATTTCATATAGACATTTAGTTTTACAAGTAATTTATTTTCTAAGATGCAAGTTTCTGCCTGGACAGTGTTGATTTTGAGTAACTTGATGTTCATTTCCCACCTCTGCATATTAATATTATTTGGACAGCGTAGTTTCAAAATACCTTATCACTGTTGAATTCTTTAATAGCCATGAAGGAAATAAAGTGAACTTCTTTATATCAAGGTATTGTTTTTATCCTTGTGATTACTTTAACCAATATATTCTCCAACAAGAAAAACAGCAGCCTCTATTGTATGAGACAACTCTCTTAATCATGAAAACACTAGATATAAACCAGAATAATTTGTAAACTCATGAATGTTTCCCAGTTAAAGTATATACAGCTTGTATCAGATTGACAGTTGATATAAGTGAACATTCCTCCATCAACTTTAATCAACTTTGCTAATTTACACCCAATGAGAATCCTTCCCTTCCCCGATGTCACTTTTCTTTTTTAATCTGGCAAACAAAAAGTCTCATTTTAAAATCAGATGCCTCTGAAAGTAAAAAGAAAAACAAGCAAAGAAAATTCTCCACTTCAAGTCCTTGAAGAAAGTTGTCATCTCACTTTGATTGCAGTGTGTTTAATTGAACTTCTGAGTGATTCTTCAGAAAAGAACAGACCAAGCATATTTAGGTTTGTCACTGGTAACTCAGTTATTTTTTTGAAAACAAATCTCAGTAGGTTTTGAACCAGGAAAAAAAAAAAAAAGAGATGTTGAATTTAATGATCTTTATTGCACAATTTTATTTTTTTTTGAGAGGCACAAACAGTACTTACTGTAGGGAAAAGGTGACCGCAAATCAAATGTGTTCCGGACTTTATTCATCAATATTATGATGTCAAATAGTTATACCTAGAAAAAGATTTATTTAAGAATATCACAGAAGTACTAGGAGAGGAGAAATGTACTTCTGCCACTTATACCTGGTACATTTAAAACTTGATTATGCATGCTTAATACTTTAAATTCTTAAGAGTTCAAGTTTCAAATATGCTTACGTATAGAAATAATTGTGACGTCAGTTGTCTCAACTTGGACTGGGTCAATGATGGTAGTTAGCACACATAATATTGCTTAACAGAAATTATCATTATTTTATTAAATCTGGAGGTATTAAATGCTCATAAACACGTTATTCAATATCTCACTCTCATACTTTTTTAACTAGAGGGAATATTGTGGGGTTTTTTTAATTTAAATAATAAAAAAACATTACTGATGATTAAACATGTATTGTGGTTTGACCTTGTACTTTTGGAAAAAAAATGAGTCTGTGTCCTGGTCTAGTAATGAAAAGTGGTTTCCATGGAAATCTAAGTTAAAAGGAGTCAGGTTACATCTGTCTAGGATAGCTGACCCAAACTGACCAAAGGGATATTCCACACCATATGACATCAGCTCATATATAAAAGCTACATGTGCTGAAGCCCTTCTTCCCAGGAAGGAGATGGACATCGCTTACTGATGGGAAATAGAGAATAAGATCCTTGGGTTTTTTCTTTCGCTTGTGCACCCACAGCCTTTCACTTTTACCTTAGTAAACTTCCTTATCTCAATCTACAGCTGTTTTCCACCTTATTTTCTCTCTGTCCAGCTGAGAAGAGAGAGTGATAGAGCACCTTGTTGCATGCCTGACATCCATCACATCCTGATCAATTTGCTATGCTTCCTTTGACAGGAGTTCTTGATGTTACTGCAATGCTTTAGAAGGCTACTTCTGTCTTCTCTTTCTACCCACCACCCTTTACGAATGTTTTGATCTAGAGACCTCTAGTATCTTTTTAGTTGCCTCTCTTGGCCTTACAAAATTGAAAATCTATTTGGGGTTTGCTAAGTTTCTTGGTGGTTCAGGAGCTGCCATCATTCAGCCAACATTTCTGATTTTCCCCAAGTCATCTTCATAGCCAGACTGCATAAGGTTTAACTTCAATCACAGAATAATGTAGGTTGGAAGGGATCTCTGCAAGTCATCCAGTCCAATATATTGATGAATGCTGAGCTAACTTTGATAGATTCTATTTCTCAAGGTTTTGCTCTATACTCTATGATCATAAACCTTTTAATAAAGTTGGGAGGCATAATCAAAGTGGAGTTAAAACAGTAAGGACTTTTCAAAGGCACTTGTAGATGTATAGACCATCGTCTTTCCACCTTCATATCGAATCATTGTTGTCTCATGAACCTAACTGCTGAGTGGTGAATTTATCCCATTCACCTGATCATAATAACAGATCTGAACATGGAAGTCCAATAACTGCTTTGGTCAGGAAAGTGATCTTTGAGATCCCTGATGATTCATTAATCTCTACAGAACTCAGCGATATCTTAAGCATTCTAAACAAACAAACTTAAACAACCCAAACAAAAAAAAAATGCCCAGAAACAAACAAACAAACAAACAAAAATAAACAAAGAGACATCCTTATGCCTTCTGGAGCTTTGGAAATCAGGGCACTTATTTAACTGCTAACCATAAGCACCCACATTTGAAAATACAGGTCATAACTTGATAAGAAAAGTGACACAAATCTCTTTTGCTAGAGTTATAATGTGCTAGGCAAACAGTACACCCCCAAAATGAAGCCATCTGCTTAAATAAGCCGTCCATGGATTGTGTCTCTCTACATGTATTTTTGTGATCCCACTTAGGGCAATGCATTTTCATAGCTGGCACAGATCAGTGTTTTTCTCTGTGAGTCCTCCAATTTTGAAAGATCTCTGTCCCAACCTGCATTCTGGTTTAAAATAATAGTAGAGTTTCCTGATGTTTTGAGACCTGTTAGCTTTGGTTGTTTTTCTCCCCATTTTGTTACTTTCTGAGGAAATACATTACAAATAAAGCTACAAATAATATTCAGGTTGTGGCACCTTGGAGAAAGCTTTCACTAAACATCACAGAGGAAATAGGCACAGATAAACCTGTGAAGAAAATACAGTAGGTTGTACATACACTTCTCCCACTCATTGTTTGCAATTTGTGCCATTTTTGTCAGTGTTTGTAGGCAGACCTAGAAAACAAGCCACCACATCACTGCGAAACATAACCTTGGGACTGAAACTATCAAAGAGTTTCCACTCCCTCCTCACTTCCTCTTCCAGCTTCCACTTCCTCTCCTCAGCTTTACTTTCTTATAAAAACCCATTTTGATGGAGAGTGCAATTCTACCACTGTCCATTTCACCTATGCTTTCACGGGATTTTTATGCAAACTTCGCTCACCACTCGTGTAGAAAAACGTTCAGCCTGCTGCATGGAATGCCTTTATCAGCTGATACAATTATAGTGGGTCGCAGGCTGGATGCTACTTCAGTCCCTAGTGTGACCTACTGTCTTGTGGTGGGAATGCAGCTCAAATACTTTGACTCTAGTTTGGCCAAAAACTTGGGTGCACCACCTTCCAAATGAGTGTCCTCTCTCTCCTTTTGCTGTTGACTAGACAATAGTTTAAAAAAAATCTTGTTTGGTTCTTGAGAGTTCTTCAGTTCTTCAGATCATACTGTAATAAAATTCTTAAACTCTTAAATTCAATTCTTAAAACCAGACAAATTCAATTTCAATATTCACATTTTGAGGGAATATATATTTGTTTGTTGTTTTGATAAAAACAGTAATTATTATGTGCTGTAGTGAATTCTCCATCCAAGAAAGACTTACTTTTTTTTTTTTTAAAGTATTTAATTTGAGAAAGACCTCAGTTCTGCAATGTATCTTAGATGATCACAACAAAATCCTTTTTGATCCTGAAATCCAAAGTCCTGATTGAAGACTACTAAACTGCTGGCCTGAAGCTAGACCTCTTCTATTATCTTCTCTAATCAATCTCTTGCTGGATACACCATGCCCACATGCTAGAGCATATTTGCTTTCATTTGACACTTTTGTAAATTATGGAATTACCTCCTCAACTCACAGGCTCCTGACAGCAATTGCAAGAGGAAAAAAATTGAACTCAATTGTGTATGTGAGGTTTTTTATCAATCTAGCCTTAGGTGTGCAGGGATCTTATGCTCATCAAGTGTATGCATTTTAGAACTGGCACTTTACAGAGCTAATTTTCCTTGTCAAAGCAAGCAAAAGCAATTAAATAATGTAAACATTTGACTCACTTTCATTGTGTAGACTGTATTTTTCTTAACCCCACATTCTTAAAAGCACCTTAATTTCAATGGAAAATGTATGCATTTGTGTAAAGACTATAAAGTCGATTCTCTCCATTGGCGCAGTCTTGTTGCTCCCAGTGCCACTAATGGGAGTTAAGCATGTGCATCAAGGGGCTAGTATTCGATTGATGGGTTGAACTCACAAATTGTTTGGTAAGTCCCCATCCCTGTATTCAGCTTCTTGGGTATGTCTGTGTAAGTGTGAAGAGGTTTTTAATTAAAAAACATATTTCCACAATTCAGCACTCAATGCTATATTTCCATCTAATGTATTATGTAAAGAGATCTATTTATGGACCAGATGCCCTCTGATGGAAGCTAAAAACCAGTCTTAAACTGATCTTATGCTGGTTCATATTATAGAAAGCATTAGTTTCTATTATCACTGGTTTGCTGTGAAAAGGCTCTGAGGCATTGCAAGCATTCCCCATGCTCCCCCTGTCCCTCTGTGTCTCTTTGACATTGTGCCACCCCATTGTTTAGAAATTAAAATATTCAGTGCTCCCCACACTGCATGCAAACAAATGAATGTTCATGCAACCCATACAAAATAATGATGTTGACCTTGTTAATAGAAAGATATCCTCCAAGAGTAACTTTCTACTGCAGTAGAGAGCTAGTAAGTGCCTGCCTGCCTGCCTGCCTGCCTGCCTGCCTGCCTGCCTGCCTTATAGATATAAATAAGACAATAATGTAGGCAAACTTCTTCTTGAGCAAAAGCTATATTCCAGCTTACTGAAGCGATAGCAGACACTTCTTATCTATAGTAAATGCTGTAGCATGCCTGTCATCCTTGTGTTCATCCTGTATTCATGCAGCAAGAGATTCAGAAAAACTAATACCTATGTCTGTAAAACAGACTCTGGGATGTTGTTCTGAACCACCTAACTACAGTCAGCCCTGAGCTGCACTGCAACATCCCAGGAGCATAGAAGTGACTTCAGTATTCCCATTTTAAGATGAGATTCTAGAGTTCTTCCTGGAAGTATCCTGCTTTCTTGCTTGCTTGGACTCTTTCACGTTGTAAGAGTTTTACATGGACAGGCAAGAGACTTTGCACCAAACATGCTGCAAGGATACATCTATGAAGGCTTGTGCAGCTTCCAACCATATGCCAACAGTTTCTTTTCCTCACAAGAGCAGACTGTAATCTGGATAATAACATCTTTTCCTCAGCTAACAGTTCTTACTTTGGGTGGAATTCAGACCAGTGCAGAGGCCTCAAGAACTTAATTGGTGCACAGGCCCTTTTTCTAAGGCTCTTCAAATAGTCCTGGATTTCACCCTTAATGAAGTATTGAGTGGGCTGCCTATGAGTCTTAGGGGAAAATGTACTGGAGTGCTCTGGCACTATTGTTCCCACTTTATGTAAACCCACTCCAGCTTGCTCCATGCTTCTGGCTCAGTGCCTAGCTTTGCAGACAAATGTCAACCTGCCAAATATCTTCCATTTGCATTCCAGCCCATTTCAGAGACCACACAAACCAAACAAAAAAAAAAAAATCTGAAAGGGGAGAGGCAGTGACTTGTCAAATTTCCTTCCTTGATCCCTTAGGGAAAGGGGTTATTACTGAGTGTCATTGCACAGGAACCACCGTGAAGAATATGTGAATGGGAGGGTGGGAATGAGGCAGAAAAAATGCCTTTAAATCATAAAACTGTCAGTGAGCTTAAAAACATAGAGCAACATTTCTGTCTCAAAGGCGATGTAGGAACTGTTGTACATGTTAGGGTTTCTGAGGGATTTGTTCAAGGCTATACTTTTTTCTTTCTGCATGCATCAGGTAGAAGGCTTAGTTTCTGGTGGACAAATTAATAGATTCAGAGGAAAGTTTATTTCTTAATATATGAACATACAGAAATGTGTAGAGTATTAATCTGTGAATATAGAAAAGGGTTTAAAACACTGAGTATTGCAAACTAGTAGCTGTACTGTTTCTGCTCAAGAGAGGCTTTTCAAAGGGTAATACTCAAGAAAAACTAATTCACATGCTCTGAATAGTTCTCCTGAGCAGCTCAGCTGACTAGATAACGAATTGAGGGAGACCAGTTTACAAACTGAGACAGCTAGGGTTTACTACTAGGGAAATGAGTCTGAGTGTCTTACTCAACTTTCCATTAGAAGGAGAAATATATGTTACTGCAGGTCTGTGGCTGCATACATTATGTCTGACAACCAAATGCAAACAAAAGATATTTGTCAGGGTTTGGAGCTGGCACAGGGCACCATGCTGAATATCTCTGAATCAGACAGAGATATTGGACAGCTGTGGGGGAGAACCACTGATACATGTTTTAGTTGCTTTCATGGCTGGGCATTTGATGAGAAATGAAATTGCTAACTCTTGCAATGATCTTGTCCACTTGGCCTTGATGTACAGGGAACTGGTGCTTGTGTGCAGGCAGGTGGAACTTGTGCTGCAGTGTGAAGCTGTAGCAGGCAGCAAGATAACCTATCTTGGCTCCCTGCAGTATATCCTGTTTGCTTTTGCTTCCTAAGCACCAGTTCTACCTAGATGCCTTTACCAGTGAGCTGATGGGGTGGGGATCCAGTTCAAGTCCCTTTATGTTTCTGAAAATGCAGTGATAACTGGAAAAGAAACTCCTGGGTGGATTTGGTCAATTCTTTTTAATACCTTTTAGTACACCCTCTGAAAAACCTCAAAGCATCTTCTTCTGAAGGGGATCAGCACAACTTTGCCTCGCAGACAGGCAGCTGGGGGCTTATGTACATTTATGTTCCCCTCTATCCACATGAAGTCATTCCCTGTAAGTCATACCTCTTTTTCAAACTTTACTCTGTTAATTAAAATATTACCATCAGGAACAGACTTCATCACCTCAGATCACTGCAAGTAAAGATGATTATGTTATAAACTGACATCACAGACACTGAACAAAAGCCACATGCAATCAACAACTAAACAAAGTGACTTCCTGCTTAAAAGCAACATAACATATTAATTAGCTAATTAAGCTACAAAATAAATAATTATCCAGTGTAAGAGTAAGAAGAGGAAAGAGAAGAAGAGTGAAAAGGTTACACACATACATATTGTTTTCCTCTGTAAAGATAAATAAATCTTTCCACTATATTTGTGATTTTCATTTGGGACTGTCTACTGAATGGTTGCTAATTACATGCATCCACTGGAAATGGCAGTGGCTGTTAGCTGTGATCTTTCTAAGTGATGAACAGTCTGCTTTGTTCACCCTCACTGCAGATTTTTTCTTTCCTGGAGATTTTGCATAGGAGTACATAAGAGTGAAGAGATACCTGTCTGCCAAGGCCAGGCTGTGTCTCAGGAAATGTCTGCTCAAGGCTCACTCCTCTCCAGATTCCCTGTGTGGTCTTTGGCAGTTGACCCGGGACTACATTCAGGTGAGGATGGAGGGACCTTAAGTCTTGATCGAGCCACCTTTCAGCTGCCACTCACCTGCCACCTCCCCAGTGTTTCTTATGTCCAGATGGGGAGATCCCCCAGTGACTTCGGCTCTGGAATACCACCAGGTGTCTTAGTCCCAGGTAGCTCAGGACCTAATTCCTGCCTGGCTGGCTGCAGATCTACAGAAGAGGTATTATTTTGTGTGCAGTTTCCTTAGAGGCTCAGTCTGCTGGGTGACCTCAGAGTATACACAGCCATCAGAGGAGCAATGCCACCAGTCTGACAGTGAAACCACATCTCGGGAGCAGGAGTCCTCTGTGGAGTTTCCTGCTCTGCCTGAGAGCCTTTGAACCCAACTCTCCAAAAGCAGGGGAAAGGGAGAGGTGCTATCCCCATCTTTGCTCCGGAAGATGTTCCACTTTGCATCAAATAATTGCAGATTCATTAGAAAGAGATAAGGCGATAACAAGACCCAGCATGACTCTAGTGGTTTGGGGCCCTCACCTGGAAGGAGAGGGGGCAGATCCAGGCTGCCATCCCTGCTCTAATAGATACATAAGTATTTTATCCAATTGCTGTTTAATATAATCACATAAATATTCATTGAAACAAGAGACTGAAGCCCAGGTCTCCTTCCTTCCAGGTAAATGCCTTAATCAGTAGGATAGAGATTCATGCTCAGTCTTGCTTTCTTTCTTTGGCCAAATGATTCTCTAGATGTTTCTTGCAAAGAGAAACAGGATCAGAAGCAGAGATTGAGGGCTCCCACAAAGGTTTCCCAGTCAGGAGCAGCTGGCATGTAGAGATCCTTCAAAGATAGGAGCATCTCCCAGTGGAAGTGTGAGTGCTTGACCCTGTCTTGCACAGGGATGGTCAGGCAGGGAGAGAAACCGCGTGGCTAATCCTTACCCTCTCCCTTTGCCCTACTAAGGAAGGGTGCCTAATCCCAGGGGAAGGACTGACTTTGGCCCAAATCAAGACATGTAAAGCCCTGCAGAGGGTGAATCTGTGCTCCTAGCACTGCGGTCCCAGGTGGGGAGATCTCATGGAGGCTATGTCAAGGGACAAGCACAAAGAAATGCACCCTTAAGCCACCAGATGCTGCAGGGATGATTTTTCCTTGCTCAAACGCCCCTTCATCTCCTTGTGCCTCAGTTTCTCCTGAAATATTTCTCCCACTGCTCATACAGCCTGTTTATTTTGGTGCCTACGTCTCATCCAGTGAAGATGTACATCTCCAAGCAATGCAAAATGTTACTTTGAAATGTTACTTTAATAAGATTTCTAGATACTTTAAGATTTGATAATAATAATTAGTAAAAAAAGAACCTTTTCCTCAAAGTAAAATTCTTAGAAATAGTGTACAGAGGGCATGTTTGGGCATCTTGTTTCAATACAGGGTAGTACTCAGGCTTGAGCTAGATTTAGTGAAAGAAGATCTGACCCTAAAGATTTGTACACTGAGCTATAATCACCAGCCTGAGACTGCTAGTCTAAATTATCTTCTTCCAGCCCTTATTTTGATCTGGCCTAAATGAATTGACTCTATGGTAAATAGATGCATATGGGAACATAGGTTTCTCTTAATAAAATAAGGTACTAAAATATTATGGCAAAATGTTTATCTGTGTAGTGAGATCATACACTTGCCTAGATTCATTCACTTGAGTACTGAATGTTTTCTCAAATATCCCCTAGTGCATATCTGGCAAGATCTCAAAACATTCTTAACACAAATTGTCTTTGGTCAATAAATACCAGAACAGAAGTGTCCTAGAGAAGAAGATTTATGATATGAGCAATACAAACACACCCATAAATCAGGACAGGGATGCTTTCAGGTAGCACAGTCGGCATTTATGCAAATCACAGTAAAGACAGAAATACAGACTTTTAACCAATGACGTACCTTTCAGCAGCTCACATTAACTAAATAAAATCACAGAATTTGCTTAGGAAATGCATGGACATGATATCAACTACCTCAACTGTATTGTTACATCTGTAGATAATAATTTGCTTCTTCCTTATTTTTCTGAAGCTGGTGTATTGAATGCTTCAGATTTGTAATTGGAATATCAACAAGATTGAAAGGTATTGCAGTCTTAATTCATTGCAAGCCTGCATTTCCTGCAGAAGAAACTAAACCATTGACATTGATACTAAATTGCCTGTTGTCCCCTTTCTTTTCCCCCTGGGCTGCCTTAGCTCCCCCAGTCTGGCATGCAGATTTAGGGTAGTTCAGGCAGTCTGACCAGGTGTATGGGTGAGTAGGTGAGCTGCAGAGTCATTACCAATAGAACTAATTGGTGCTGCAAGGGAAACAAGGCAATACACAAGGTGTGCAGCAATTGGGCTGACTGTGGTGAGAAACAACGCACAATAACACCAAGCAGAGCTCAGCAGGCCATCAGGGCACAGGGGAGATTAAATATTAATATAATAATAATGCAGGACACATATAGGCAAAGGGACCAGATAACTGGCTTTGCAGTTCCAGCATCTCTCACACTGCCCTAATTCTTGTGCTATCATCATGTGATACATGGTTTGGAAGCAGAACATAGTCACATGACAACCCTATATTTTACTGCTTGTGGGTAATTTTCTTGTCCTGTCACAATAGAGTAACTTTGTCTTTGCTATCAATGTGTGGTCTAATGCATATATCATGTCAGTGCTGCACCAGGCTGACAGACGCATTAGATGCACTGACAGTAAACAGGAAGTAATCCGAAGTTATTAGGTAGGGAAAATATAAAGAAGCCTGTAAGCTCTTGCACCACAAACCTATCAGCAACTCAAAGATTTTTTTTCTTGTTGCTTCTTGATGTTGAATACTACAAATATGCATATAAAAAAGCTTTGTTTTCATAATCTGTAAAAAGAGATAGCTACAGATAGCTACAGAATAGCTACAGATCTCCACGCTGAAAAGAGTAGGGCCTAGGTGAATTCTCATCTCACTGAAGAGTCAAAACTCCCATTGGCTGCCCTGAATTTGTCCCTGATTTATGACTTTGGAAAAGGATTGGCATATCTCTTACTGTTTCACTACAAATTCACATCTGTCCTTTTCTGTTGGCCTCTATATTCTCCCTGCCTGCTAACTTTTCACAGTTAGAAACTGCATTATAACTAAATCTAGTTACAAAGTTACTGCTGTTTTATCTGTAACCAACTATTTTTCTCATCTTTCAGGCCACTATATAATTGTACAATTTTAAAAAATTGTGGCTGGAAGGTGCTTCAGCCCTGTAAATATCAAATTATCTGAAAATTTCTCTTTATACTTCCTTCATGATTAGAGTAAATAGTCTTTAATTTGGCAAGAACTGGTCCTGAAAGGCATTTGTGTGAGCTATTGTGACAAGGTAGGAATGTGTAAGTCCAATGGCATTTGAAGGAAAAAATGAGGAAAAGCAGTAATCTTCAGGCAAATAAAAAGTAGATTTGGCTGTCCTTGTAGGCACTTTGGTGTGGCCTGTCATCACCAGATTTTTTAAAAGGTAGTTTAAAGAAAAAGTATTGGAAATCTTTAGACTCTTATTCATGAACACTAAAATTAAGAGAGATTATTACCCTATATTTCTTTGAGGACAGAAAGATATTTTTGTGAGGAAAGACATCTTTTAACTTTGACATCACCATTATTCAATGGTGCCAAATCTTGTACCACATTTTAAGCAGGCTAAGAGGTTTTTGTAAAATAAATTCACCTACCTGGGATCTTGACACCTTGGGAATCAAGTCAGGACAACAGTAAGACAGGAAAACATAAGACAAAGTAAACAGCTTAAAAATGAGGAAACACAGTCCATTTTTTCCAAAGACCTAAATATCATACTCCCTTACATTACCCAAAATTCCTTCCAAGATTATTATTATTGAAGCCAGACTTCCCTAGTCTGAAGTCCTGGGTTTTAGAAGTCCACTGGATACTTATTAGAGACACATTTTTTACATTGAAAACTCTCCGTTTTGTTTGTAAGAAGGTGTGGGAGTACATTTTGTGCTTGCGTAGCTGAGACCTGGACTGAAAAACACATATGTGCTGCCAGCACTCCATGTGCATTAGGTCAGATTTTAATCTCTTTGTACAGGGACCATGTTTTTTATCTGGTAGTGCCTACTTCACTTCTCATGGTGGGGTAAAGTAATCAGATAGGGCATGCTTAGTCTGTGATCTAATGCATCAGCATGTAGGATATTTACCATATTAGCAGATTTAGTAAAGAACACTTTTCCTCTCTGGAACCTCTAAACCCTGTCTTTTATCATTCACACCATGCATGCAAGAGAAGGTGGGGTATGGACTATGGAAAGACCATCTGAAGCCTGTAAGGATGGTGGTGAACTTTGGCAGCAGCCCAGCCAAAAACACAAGAAAATTAAATCAGAGTAAAACTTGTTTCCATCTGAGCCTTGGGCAAAGCATATTGCCCACAGCTGAGCTGAGTAGCTTTCCCAAGAAGGATACCTTGCATGCTCCAGGATGCCTGAAGCACTTGGGAAAACACATGGAACAGGGGCAAGTTTTAGTACCCTCCCTATTGTAGGACTCATCATACACAGGTGAACTTGAATGTTAATTTGAGAGATGTGAAGTGGGTGTCCTCTTATCTGAAGTTCAGCCAAATCATCGTGAGCTGGAAATTCCAGTGACTTTAAGGCCTCACAACATTCCTGCTATTAGTGTTTTACCACAGTGGACTACTTCAAAAAACCTAAAAATACCCCATACCCCATTCAAATCCCATTGAACTCTATTGGAAAAGAGGACGGAGTGAGTAACAACGCTTTGGGTTAGTTTTGAGTTAAGGCATGGTATGATTCTCATTATGGTTAGGTCTGGGCAAACTGGTTCAAGTAAATGATCTTGTTGTGTTTCCAGCTTTGCAGGCTCTTGGAAATATTTTAGCCTTTTTTTTTTTTTTTTCCTTACCCTAAGTTAGTTAAAAAAAAAAGGCTGTACTCCTGGCTGGAGATACTTCCATGCCAACTTTCACCCTGGAGCAAATTTTTCATGCCTGAGTTATAAAAACCTCAGAGTAATAAGTGATGATATGTTAGGTAAACATCAGAAGACCTTGAACTACAATTTTGCAAGGGGTGTTGTGAACCTGACAGGACAAAAGATTAATCAGACAAAAGCCTCTCTTCACAGCAGTTCTTCTTAATGGGGCTGTGGTGTCTTGTGGTGGATAGGATACAGATGCAGGAGACAGAACACCTCGCTTCTGCTCATGTTTCAGCTTGCTGAGTGACCTTTAGCAAAATACAGTATCTGTAATTCCCTTTTTTTTTCTTTTTTGCAAAGATCCTTGGATAAAAAATGCTGGGTAGTTTTTTAAATATTGGCATGCATTAGCATACAGATTTGCTCTTCAGATCCATTCCCTTTTCAGACTTTTATACTGTGGAATTAATTACTTGCAAAAGCATAAAATATTTTTGGTTTCTCTGTGTGCTCCTCCTCCTCTCTGCTTTCCTTAGCTCTTATAAACTTTCTAAAAATATTCTGAGAGTAACTCATCCTGGGTATAATTCCAGAGATGAAGCTACTTAGGAAGCAATCTTGTAGAAACATAAGGTGAGTTCTAGATATTTTGAGTCTGCTGATAGTAAGGAAATTTTGGAAAGGATTTTTCTCTCTCACTTGACTCCTATATTTTTTCATGACTGATTCCTGAAGCAGAGACACAGTGGCTAATGCAATGGCATCTGCTATATGTCCAGAACATTAGTGGCTGTAGTTATATTTAGAAAATTTTTTCAGAAAAACAGTTTTAATCTCTAATAATGTCTTTGGAAAATCAAGCTATTTGTACTTGTATTTGTGTATTTTCCAGGGGACTGGAGCATTGCACAAGGATACAAAAGAGAAGTTGAATGAAAATACTTAACCTGTAAAGACCTTTTCTCCTTTTCTTCTCCTTTCCTTCTGTTTATAGACTGTCACATCTGTTTAAATGTTTCAGGGAAACT
>VWZF01006946.1:391650-455801 GCA_013396755.1 Sclerurus mexicanus | reverse complement strand
TTTTTTTTTTTTTTGTTGGTGTGCGTAAGAAAACAGACCTGAGGAATTAAAAGACTTTTGGCCTTGGCTCTTATTTCATAAAATAGTCATTTTATACACCCACTTGAACAATCGATGTGCCCATTTAGAAGAATGTAGGAGAGATTCACCCCCTAAGAGTAAGGAAAATAAAAAGAGAGATATAGCCACATCTGCTCTGTCTCATTCACAACTATTAAGCATGGTAATAGTGGCTGATTTATTGTAAACATCAGTTTGCAGCTTATTAACGCTAAATTAAATTACTTCTCTTTCCTTTGCTTATTTTTCACCCCAAAGAGACAAATGTAGCTAGAGGAATCATTGATTTGCATTGATACTTTGTAACAAAATTAAAGGAAAATCAATAAAAAAAATGAAATCAGTAAAAAACATTTAATGGCATTCAGAACACAAAGAATAAGACAAAAGTACACTTGGTTAAGTAAATTAATTAACCATTTTCTGAGTATACTTAAATAATGAGCCATCCTTCCCATGAAACATTTGGCTTCTCTGTAATTAACCAGAACACTCAGAGTTCTTGGTGGGTGGGTTAACCACCATGTTTTTTACTTCCTCTTCCCCTGTACACCATGTTATTTTTTTCTCATTAAGGCAATTCAAACAAATATACCTATATGTTTTATGACTATCTTGCTGTTTCTTTTGCTAAAACACAACTTCACAGCACTAAAAATATTTCCAATTTTCAGCAATGGTTGGAGAGGTAAGAGAGTATTGGAACATTATTATTAATTCCAATCAAGCTCATCATGTTTTAGCAGTATGATGAAATGTATTAAAATTAAATAATTTATGAGAAAAAACATATTTGGAGATCAATTCAACTTTGGTAACATTTAGAATTTGGTGGTTATTAATTAATGCCTAACTTACACGGGAGTTTTTCAAAGGAAGTTAAATTTTCAAATACACATTCTAATTTCAGCATGTTCAATTATGGTAATATGACCTTACCTGTGATCTAGCTCAGTACAGGATGATGAGGGCAAGGGAGTCATGTCAGCAGCTTATAACTTGAACAATATCAGAGCCAGGTGAAATCCTAACCTCAAACTTTTCAAGTTTCTTTGTAAATCTGGAACCTCACATTTGTGAGATGGCAAGGGGATAGTCAGGTACTCTTCTTAGATGTCTTAGATGAGACAATTATTTTATTCCATTTCAAAATATATTTACTGTATTTCCAAATTTAAGCTTATTCAAACTTACCTCTTTCTCTGTTATTTTTGCCCCAGCCTAATTGCAATTTAGAATTGCTTAAGAGGCAGTCTGAATGAAATTAAATAAACTTTATACTTATGTTCACTCATAGACCTATCAAACATTTCTGAGTGCATGAAAAAGAACTTCTGTCATTAGCCATATAGGATTTTAGCTGATTAAGCCAGACATTTCTTCTAATCACAGATTTCTTTCATATTTCCTCTTGTTGGCTGGATTGAGGCTTGCAAATGTTGCTAATCCAATGAACACTGGCAGTTCTCCATTTTTGACATTTCCAGAGCTCTTTCTCCAACTTCTGTGACATTTTGATATCTGAAATGCTATCCTGTCAACATTTTTAAATCAACACATGATGTCAACATTATTCAAATTCACTGACTTCACTGGGCTTCCATCAGGGTTGAAGTTGGTCCATGAACTTAAACAAAGGCTTGTATTAGTATATTCTTAAGAACTAATTTCAATTACATGTTGCAGTACTAGGCAGCATAATGCAGCTGCCATTGCATGAATACAAGGATGACATGAAACTCATGGCTGTTCAACTTTGGTAGTTATTTTGAAAGTCATGAAAAAATGGATAAATTGGAGAAATTTTTCCAGAAACAAAGATATTATTTAGAAATATTTCTGTTGTGTTCCATCAGATTGCCTACTGTAGTGGTGACACAAAAATTTCAGTATGTTTAATGCACCCAGAAAACACAAAGACAACTTCTTCCCCACCTCATGAAGTGCAAAGATTCAATTTTTCACTAAAACATTGTTATATACAACACCTTATGGTTCATTCACTAATTGTTCTTCTGTATAACGCATTAGTTACTTCCATCACTGAAATGAAAGGTACTGCTATGATATCTAACCATGGGAGTTCCAATAAAGCACACTATATTAACACTAAACAGCTCTCATTCTTTTCTATACTCTTTCATTATTTTATTGTTAAAAGAAATTATCCTTGAACAAAAGCATGATATTGAAATGCTTTCCTTTTGGGTATTTGACAGAAGTCATTCACAATATTCTCAACAAATGGAGTTTTGCAACACTCTTCTGTACATTGGGCTGTATACACCAAAAGACCAACCAAGTCCTTTGTCACAGAGAGTGTCTAAAGTGCATATTTTATAAATTAATGATATGTTGACAATACATGCCATTTCTGCCCATTTTCTGATTTTAAAAAAGCATTCATTTTGGGTCAGTCTAAGGGTTCACCCAAACAGTGTCATTTCTCAAACAGTAGCTGTTACTACAAGTACATAGTAGGAGAAGATATGGTAAATATATATGATCTTCCCCTGTCACTCTCCTCAAACATTCTCTCATTTTCAGTTAATAGGAATTCTGGAGCCTAATTTTGTTTGTCTGTTTAGTAACATACAGTTCTTTCTTCCACCTCTGGAAGCCATGTAAATGCTCCTCACCCTTTTCTTTTGGCAAGGAGATCCACTGGGCTGCATAAAGAAACAGCTCCTTTTGTTTAGAGCCTGGCTTCCTTAAAGTCCCTTAGTACTTGAACTGGGAAACAACAAAGTCCTTACCCAAAATTTTCTCACCACTTGGGGTTTTGTAGACTAGGCAGAATAGTCCTCATCTCCTCAGTCATTCCTGCAGAGAAAATATTCCACTCTGAGATCTTTCAGATGTCTCTGAAACTTTTCCCATTATAACGTACTATTTTTACGAGATGGGATCTGAACCCTATGTACTTATAGAATGCGCTAATTGTGGATTTCTACTGTTGCACAGTGAGGTTTTCTTTTCTATTCTCCACTCTTCTCTTAAGGATTTTGAACACTTCATTTACTTTTGTGATGACTATTGAGTTGATAGTTTTCCTGGAAGTGTCTTTAATATTTTAAAGATCACCTTTCTCCACCAAGTAGTAATGGCATGAACATAAGATACTTTTTCCCAGTGTGCTTCGCTTTATATCTGTCTATTCCACATCATCTATGAATGTTGAGCAATTCTGTTTTCTACAGAATTTCTCAGGTGATCTTCATCCATTGCAAGAACAGATAATTTATTCCTAACTTCTGCTTCAACTTGTTTCAATATGTAGTCTAAAAGCTTTTAGTGGTTTATGGATTACTGAGAAGTCTAAGGAAAACAAATTTATTGCACATAAACATAAATTTCAGCGGGAGTTTAATTTATTTTGGAGGATTTGTACTGGGTTCCTAAACTGAATAAACTTGAAGCCACAGATTCAAACAATTTTGATAGGGATCATTTGCATTTGATCTGGTAAAATCTCAGTGAAGTTTTTGGCCTTTGCATATGCTAAGCAATCAAAATGTTTTTTAACAAGATCAACTCCTACGTGGGCACTTAAACAAACAGCAGATTTACAAAGGTACTTAGTTGTCTATAATTTCTGATGATAGTATTCTGGGCCAGTTTTTTTTTTTTTTAAAGTTTAACTTCCTTCAGCAATTCTTCATTTGTTTACTAATAAAATAAAAATGGAATTATGTTTAAAACCTTTTTTTACTTCATGGATGTTAGATCCTTGGAATTTTGCCCTGAATATGTATTCGAGATATACAGACTCCAGTGTTCTAACTGATTTCCAAAGGAAAAGAGAAGTAATTCTGAAAATTTTGTTTAGGAGATCAATATTTATTTCAATAGTTTTTAAATTAAAGAGCCTCATTTCACAGAGATGGTGGTCTTTTGGTCAGAGTTTTGTCTCTTTGGCTCTCTGTAAAACACTTAACAGTATCCTGAGTGCTAAGACAATTGCATTAATTATGGAGTGTAAGTAAACTGATATGTTCTCAAATAATCTATTCTGCAAACTCAGGAAGGTATCTTGAAAATGAAGCTGTTCTTTCCTGTCTTTTCCCTCCTCCTCCCTTAAGGGTAGTAAGGACTTTTGATATTACAGGTTATTAAGGTAATTATTTGGAAAGAAAAGTATTACTCTGGGCTGTAGAGGCCACATCCCAGGAACAGTTTGTGAATTTTTTATTACCAGTTTTGTGAGCTTTCCTGGTAGTTTAAGAGCTCATCTCAACTTGTCCTATACTATTTTAATAACTGAATAAAAAAAGTATTGCCCATTAAAAATTTTGTAATCAGAATTTGTTTGACATTTTTCTGAGGAGGCAGAACAAGGTCTTACTTGATCTTACTTTTCTCTAACTCCTTTTACTGACTGACATTGATATCTACAATCACACAAATCATATGCATTTGCCAACAGAATACTAACTTGAGCCGTACAACCCAAAGACTCAACAGACTTTGAAGTAATGGATGTACCATGACCCACTTGGGTTCCAGGATATATTGCTTAATTTTCTTGAGGCCTAAATGCCTGGACAAAAGATAACATACACCAGTCACTTGTATGCATTTGCTAAATGATGCAGTATTGCTAACTTATTTAAGGCATGATATTCTGCTGCTGGCAGAACTGTGTAAGAAAAATTCAGTATTAAGAAAATAAGAGTCTTCTTCCTCCTATTCCCTTTTGTGTGTTGTGTATAACTATTTTGAATTCAACGCTTACATACTGACTGCCAAATATATTCATCTCTAGATACCCACAAAGAAAATAATGTATTCCCTCTTACTGTCCTTCTCTTTTCTGTAGCTCTGTGGAGCTATCTTCGTAGGCAGAGTATCACATTCAAGTCTGCAGTAATAGAGACCACCATTTCAGTGACAGCAGTGGATTTGTGTCCACCTAGTCCATGGCCTTCAGTTTGACCAGGAGGCTCAAGACAAAGCTGTAGGAAAAGGTGGAGATTACAGGTGTGTGATGCTAACATGACAGACATCAAGAAAAACAACGATTCTTTATAATTTAGATTGTGCTAGCACTATTCTAAATGTTCATAAAGAAGGGATGCATTTTCAGAAAGTGGAGGAATTCAACATTCTTCATTGTTCAAATTGGTATCAACAGCAACTGGCTGCTGTGAACAGTAAAACCTTGCATACTGAAACAGAGTTGGAGATGGGGGAACAAGTGAGGAGCAGGTTGAGCCTGTGCTAGCCACTTCAGAGATCTTTTCTTAATCCATAGCACCATTGTTGCTCCAGCACTCATTTTTTCATCTACTTTGAATCCACAGTTGTCAGTACAGCCCTCAATATGTTCTGTTTAAATTCTCACTGAATCTCCATGGGTTCCTCTGTCTCTTCACACTGAGAGAGACGAGAGAGAGAGAGCAGCAAAGTGGTTAGAAATCTTCTGCCAAACACAGATGGTATCATGATTGCTCTTTCAGCCTACCTGTGTCTGTCTGTGAAGCTGTGGATGTTGTGGACACGTGTGTGAACAATTTCCAACACTCTCAGATCATTCATCCAAAGAAGAATTTCCATCTGAGTTTTAATATTCACCACATTAGTCAGCCTTGAGAAACAAATATTGCTATTTAGAATTTGTCTCCGTAAAAGTGTATCTGTGTGTGAATGTGCTTATAAGAAGGGAGAAGTAGAGGAGAAGAACAGGAAGACTCCAAAATTACACAGCAGTCTGCTTTTAAAAAGCACTGACAAACGCATTTGCTTGCACAGTGTAGGCAGTCTGTGAAAAATCGCAAAAGCTGTGGAAAAAGCCACACTGGCTTTGCCTCATGGCATCTCAGCATGCTCAGCTATTTGTCCCTCTCCTCCTCAGGATATGGGCACAGTATGGGAGACAATTTCATTACAGCAGTTTAACAAGTTAGTGCCTATCAGCTGACTGGTTGTAAAGGACTGTGTAAACTGTCTTCATTGGCTCCATTGGTGAGATAAAATGCATTAGCTTAAATTCACACACAATAGATTTCCCTTCCAAGTCAGATCTTTAAATAGGTTTTGGCATACCTGGCAAGGCAAACTAGTATCCTCTTCTCAGCACAGGAAATATCCTGTGCAGCAAAAGAAAGGGAAACCTTCCTCCTTGCAAGAAAATAAATCAACCTACCAACAGTGTACTTAGCACATGGAGGAAAAATCCTTGCTGAACTCCTATAGGTAATCATTTTGTAGAATGAAGCATGAGATTTGATTATCCTCATTATCTTAGTTCAGATAGCTCCAAAAGTTGCTAGTTGTCATGAAACATACAGCCCTTTAAAAAATCCAGTTATGGTATTTGACTTACTGACCTATTCTGGCATTAAATTGCACAGTATGCCAATTCACTGTGAAAATTCAAATCCTTTTTGTGCTCAGTGCATATTACCTCTAGTTCAAAGGAAGGAGCTTTGGATCTCTTACCTTTTCCTTCTAGTTTTTGTTGTTGTGTTGGTTTTTGTTTGTTTGTTTGTTGGGGTTTTGGTTTTTTTTTGAGGGGGAGGTAAAACAAGGAGAAGGGTTAATTTTCATTAATACTGTTCACCCCCCCTAATTTTTCAGCGTTGTCCATTCTAATTATTCTATTTCCCAAGCAAAATTCTGAAGGGGTAGTTGAAGGGTTTGGGGTCTTGATAGCCATTTCTCAATGCACATCCTTAACAGGCATGCTCTGAGAGCTCCCTGCTAGACCTGACTGTAAAGTCAATATCAGTAGTAGCAAGAGGCACATCTCAGGGTGCCATGTGAAGGCATAGGAGTTCTTACAGTTTCCTTTCCAATTAGTGCCTGCAAATCAGACAAGACTAAGAAGGGGAGAAATCGTGTTCTTTCTGGTATCTTGATCACGACTGGCATTTTTCTGTATCACTAACTAGCAAACTAATTTATTCAGATGGTCTTTAGACTCCGGCCATGGAAATAATACAGATGTAAACAAATGAGTAAAAGTTTTAGATGGTCAGCTCCTACAATGCTTCATGTTCCTGTGCTTCTCTGTTCCTATCTTTCTTCAGTGTCTTGTGCTTTATTACAGTGGATCTTATGACTCAGTGTGTCCATGTTTTCACACACCTTTTANCAGTGCATGCTAAACAAAAGTCTCTGTCTTGCCCATCTCAAATATAGGCAAGTTAGTTGATAAATAGCCTTATGCCACCCCAGGGTGTGATTATACTTTGAGATAGCACCACCCGTAGGATGGGTGAAGGCTCTTTGATTTTGGCCCTGTGTCTAATCATGTGTTTTAACTCTTTCCAAGTGCTGGGTTTCTGTTGATCTCAGCAATTCTGTACATGTTACAACTGATATGGTTACTGATATACCTGATAATGGAGCTGGCATCAGTGAAGGAAACCATTTGGTTGGGCTAGACAGAGCTGCACCAAACTGCAGTCATTGCTCAGTTAATATGCCAGATTATTGGCAAACTTTTCCACTGCCTCCTTATGTTGTTTTCTGCAAAGCATTAATGTGGTTGAGAGTCATGATAATCCAATGCATTGGGTTTGGTTCTTGCTAACCTTAATGCTCTTGGTTTCACCTGGGCATGTACTCATCAACTTTCTTATCCCCTTTGTGTCTCAGAGCAAGAGACCTGCAGTGTGCCCTGTATGCAGGTCCTGTTACCTTCCCATTTTACTGGTGGAATTTTCACAGACCTCTGGTATTGTTCTTCTGCACTTTCTTGAGAGTTGCAGGAACTTTTGTAAGCGGGCAAGTTTCTATGCTACCCACTGCTTTTACTTAGTTTATATACTGAAAAAAGTTGTTTTAATGGAACAATGAGAGAACTTAAAATTATACCATTGCTTCCTGACATAGTATAGTAAAGCTTGCACCTGCAGCTTTTGTGCTTCCCATCTATGCTAATATACGTTTACACAAGACTGACAGAGGAAAGTTGCTTAATGTAAATTCCATTTGCATTGGCTTTAAGTCAAATTTCTGCTCTCAAAAAAAAAAAAAGAATAATAAATTCTGAGGAGTTTAAAACCACAAGTACTACCAGAAAGTAACTAGTCCTGATTTCCTTATATTTACTCTAGTGTAAATCAGGAATAAGTTCATTAAAATAGTTGGCATTATTTTCATTTATCCTGTAGCTTTATTATAAAGCTCTGAAACACCCTATACTTATGCTACCACTGCAGCAAGAAAGGGGCCAAAGTCTGAGGTCTAGTGGCTGTACACGAGTGCAAGAGAGAGAAGGTTGAAGCATGCTGGCACTATATCCAGCAATTAGTGTCTTCAGGAATGGAGTCTTTGATTGTAAAATAAGAGAACATATTTTTCTGGAATTCTGCCTAGCTGTATCTTTATATAATATTCACTTCTAAATAAGGCAAATAAGCTACGAAATCTTTAACTGAATATAGACCCGTCACTTTTAGTACTCACCATTTTCCTTAGTCTGTAAACTTTGTGTTCCCGAAATTGTAGGTGTCTAATGCTTTTATGTGTAAAGGGAAAAATACTTTCAGATGAATTCTGGTTGCAACTCATTTGGATTGCATAATATGAAAGTTTAAGAGTTTGGCTGTTTAAAAAGGACTAATTTTCTAGGTATGGGGGTGAAAGAGCTTTTAAAGATGTTCCCACAGATATCTAAATGGGAAGGAAGTTGAAATCCCTTCATCCCCTTTGCTTTTATTGAATGCCACAGAAAAAGGATTAACTAGCTGGGAGCAAGGTGTAGGTTTAGGATGTAAGGATATCCTGGAGAGTATTCACAGAGAATGAAATATTATTTATAAAAAGTGTCATTATTACCTGTTAATTATTTATGTTTTGAAAAATGAATAATATATTTTCGAAGTGCTTGCTAATTATTAAATGACAGAAGTAACTCCACATTTCAACTAGCTTGTCTTTCCTGGCAGCAACTTCAAATGAAGAAACAAGCAAAACTACAGCACATTGCCCTAAACTTCTGAGAGCTCTAGTTTTTCATAATGGCCTGTTCAGGAGAATGACTCTCAAACAGGAAAAGGAAAATTCCACGTTATTTCAGATCACAAAGGCCCTCTAGGGCACTGGGTCATTTAGGGTGAACACCCTGCTAACCTCCCCTTTTATTTCTCTAAGTGCAAATGTCAGCAATGTTACTTATATAGATGACAACAATATTCTTTGTATTAGCACCATTTCAGATACAGAAAAATATCCAAAGACCTTGTACTAAGAAATGATGTTTCCACTGTAACACCAAATTTATGAGTTTTGGCCAAACAGTGTTTGCCACTGATATCTTCAACTTAATGGGGAATTCAAATATTGCACCTAGGAGAGAATGAAAAAATTGGAACTAAAGATTGTAATAAATCTACATTTTCAGCATTTGAATGGGGAAAAAAGCAAAGCCTGCCAGCTAAGCTTCATGCTATGAATTGTTCTTACTCAGCTTCTGTTGTCTGAGAAAGGAGGTTTATTGCATTGTTCTTCATATCCTCCAGTATTCCCTTGATAGTCCTTCTCCGAGAATAAATTTCTGTGAATGGCATAGCTCTGGGTATGGTTCTTCATGAAAACAGTGTGGCAAATGGTGACTTCTTTTTTTTTTTTTTTTTTCATTTTTTAAAAAAGTTCAACAAACTTTGAAAAAAGGTCACTGGTCTTACCAATGAGAGAAATTTGTTTCTTCCCTCCCTAGACAGAAATATGAGACTTATGGTCATGGAAGGTAGTCCCCAAAACTTTACCAAAGCTCTTGTTTATCAGCCAGGAAAGGTGCAGAGCTCATGGAGACCTCCTGGTTCTGCTTCCAACTACAGACATCATTAAAGCCAAGTGGTATTTGGTACTACTGTAGATTGAGAGAACAGCCAAGCCAAGCCTAGAGGCTTCTTTCTCTGCCTGGAGTTTATCAATTAACTTGAAGCTTTTTATGCTTCAGCTCTAGCTGGAAGCTTCATTTGAACTTCCTCCGCAGATTTTAATTTCCATTTGATCTTAGAGAGACACCATCAAATAGTTTTGGTTCTATAAAGCCGAGAGATAACTTTATTGCTGTGTTTCATACCAAACCTGAAGAAAACATTCAGTGATTGCTGAAACATGATATTCACCGAGTTCTTTAAAACCACAATAGAGCTATGATTATTTACGTACTTAAATGATGGGGTTTTTTAGTGGCAAGGTGGTGTACCTATTGAGAAAAATCCTGTTTAGATGCCAAGAAAGGGAGAGATTGCAAAGTTTCCAATTTCCGATAATTATTTTTGACTGCCTTTACTATCTGTTGAATTACATGTGGACAAGAGAAACCATGCACAGTGAACAAAAGCAATTTTTTTTTAAGAAGAAACGCAAGGCAATCATACTTAACTGGAATTTTTCTCCAGTCCAGATAGACTTCTAGATCTTACAACAATACTCAACCCAATTCTAAAACTTTTGTATATGTGGCAGTGCTAGCATGACGGTATAACTTGCAAAGTAAAAACATTTGTTGAAAACCTGAAATGGAGTTGTAGAGGGTGAACAGTCTGGCTGCAAAGTCCAGCAGAGCCTTTGAGAAATTCTAGTCACACAGATAAACTAAATTATGCAGGTCTTGTCAACAACTGCCTCAGAAGCATATAACTGGTAACGAGAAATAAGGGAGAATAAAAGTATGTCTTCATCCTTTTAGAAAAAGGGAGAAGAAGTCTTTTATCCAATGTTTGAGAACTGCTTGTAGGGGTCAGAACATTTGTACTCCCGTCAAACCTAAGACAAAAGATATTTGACTGAGAGGATAAACAGATGTAAATACCTAAATGGCAGCTGTTGGCGACTATCCAAAGGTTAAGGTTGTTCTCCAAAAGGTTGAGCTGTTTAGACAATTAAAACAATGTCTCTTTTTTTTTCGATTTCCAACCTCTCTCTCCTTCTTTTAAAGTATTTATATTTTGAAAGACAATGTGTATAAAAAAGAAAAGTAAATAAAGACATCTTAATTTTCTAAAGATCAAAATGAGGAGATTAGACGACATTCCAGCATGTCTGAATCTATGTCCTCTCACAACCTTTTATGAAGGAGACCACAAGGGTTGCCAAAGGAAAAAAAAAAACAACAACAAAAAACCAAAACCAAAACCAACCTGTGTGTCTTTGTGAAGTACTGAATTATGCTCAGAGAGATCTATAGCAGATTTCTAGATATATGTCTGACTCTGATCTCTCTACATGCTAACTTAAATCAAGAGGAACTCCTGACTTGTGAAAAGTTAATATAAGATCAAAATCAGAACTATATACTTCATTTAGGTCATGACCAAGATATTTATTGTGGTTTGAGAACAGACAAGATTAAACCGCTACAATGCCAATAATTGTACATTGTGTGGGATTGTTGGGGAAAGAATTTAATAGAAGTCATTGCAAACTGGCTCTGCCCTCTCATATATTTTGTTTATATTTCAGGACAAATGAACACACTGTATTTTGTAACTGATGGAGTAAGTCTTGTGTTTGATACGGCTTACAGGTCTATAGCCATAACACCAGAATGTTGATAGCAAAAGTTCCCATAATTTTCCTTGCCGGTGACAACACAGCTACTGGTCCATACCTGGTTGCCACTATGCTTATGTCTCCACATTTAAATGCTAATTCCCTATCAAAATGACAACATACGTGATGATTTGCCTGCTGAAAGTGAGGCAGTGTGAAAATAAATAAGCAAATTATAAATAGATAAACAGAGCCTGTATGTAATTTTTCTGCTCTTCCCTGCAAATCCATCAGGCCCAGCTAAGGGTGGGTTTCTTAGGCAATTGAGAAGTAGCAGAGAATAGAGTGTCACTCTGTTATCTGGGGACTGTGTTGCTGCCTGTTTCCCACATGTAGGTAAAGCAGTTTTCAAGAACATGTTGTTACTTTCATTGGAAATTTGTCCTACATACAGTATGCTGACTACTAGACAGATTTTCATGTAGCTTCTTTGAATTAGTTATTTGGTTCCCACATAATTGTTCAGATTTCTTTTATACTAAAAGTATTTCCAAAGCCTAAATATCAAAAGTAATAGAAAACATAGAGGCAAAACTATTTCTACTTGAAATGCACTTTTCCTTGCTTTTTGCTATTTTTTTTTTTTACATTGACCTTTGGAGAAAAAAGTGTCTGTTTCCACTAAGCACACATACAACATGAGAATAATTTAAGGAAAACACCTTACTTTAATTAATACTGTCTTTGCAACTTCTCTCTTTATCAGAGATTGAACATAGGTTTGGGACAGAGATATACCCATTTGTAATTCAGATCTGACACTGTTTGCTTTATAAGGTACCAAACCACTAATGTTAGTTAATTAGGACTTTGGGGCCTGATTTTCAAAGATGGCTGATAAAAAGCAATAAATTATTATCTTCACCTTGACTCTGCAAAGCTTTCCCTCCAATGAAGGGGGCAGTTTGTAGTAAATTGTAAACAATAGATAATTGCCAACCTCCTGTATTGGTAATTCCTTCAAGAGTAAATGAAACAATATATTTTCTCTAGCTAGATGCTTTTAATTATCTACAGATATTTTTAGCAATTTTTCTGGGATGATTGCAGTTGCTTTACAGTGAAAAAGGAAGTGTGTCTTTTAATCTACTTATAAGACACTTAAAAAAATTAAAACTCATATTCTTTGAGAAGAAGATTTCTCACCTGCTCAAATTTGAACACAATTCAACAGGACTTCTAGATAAGAGACATTTTCGTCAGTCAGGATTTAATTATCAACCTAGCCTCAAATATTGACAAGATTCTCCTTCAGTTTGCTTCTTGAAAATTCCTTACATATCTTTCCCTATGCAGTCTTACTGTTTTCTACACAGGGATTTTGAATGCCTCATAGTACAGAGGAATAGTTGCATCCACTTTAAGCAACAAGGGACTGCCTTGTACTGCCTGGGATACAGTGTTTGATTCACCAGTCTAGTTCTGCAAACCAGTGCAAGTCATGTAAAACTGGATTTGTAAACTACTGATAGTGATACATACTTGCAAATGTTCTGTGGGAGTCTTGATCAGTTAATATTGTAAAGCATTTGAGATAGCTATGGAGTGCGTATCGCTCTTTATCACACATTTACTACCATTGTGATCTTTTATTTGCTCACTTTGCATGGTTGTAAATGAATATTCAGATGTCCAAGTCCTAAGTCTTTTCCATCTAGGCTCTTCTAATATCGTCTCATTACCTGTATCTGAAGGTCTTTCAGTACAGATATTTGGAAAGTTTGCCCATAATCCCAACCTATCTATTTAACAGTTGCTGTTCTCAGGTCCTGTGAATAGCTAGTGATACAGAGCTTCAGTTTGTTGCTAGATTTCACCTACACACTGATGATCCTTCTGTTTCCCTGTGTCTTTTAACAACTGGTGTAAACTGGAGCAGCCTTAAGCTGTTCTCTGCAGTATCAAGAGGCTTACCTTTTGCTCAGAGGCCACAGAATCATAAAGAGTTGGGTGGTAGCTACTTATTCAACTTTTGCAGCTTTCCCCAAAACCAGGATGTATGAATGTCATTTGAAACTGTGGTTCTGGTCCATGGTGCATGGACATTGCTAATGTTGCAAACACTCACATAATTCAACTATTACAAGTAGTAGTGGTAGTAAAATAATCTTATCTGCAACTCATCAGAGCTTTTTTAATTGAATTTTACTTAACATAAGTGTTGAAAGAGCCAGGCTCAACATGCAGCATTGACTTTGAAACCTCTGGCGTTTTGTGGGTGTTAGTCACATTCTTAAAATTACAGTAATACAGTTTTTGTGGCTTAACATTTGCATATTTTTATTGCTGTCTGAAAGATAAATGGGAAGAGGATGATCACAGGAGAAGCCTGGAGCAGGATTTTAATATGTTGAATTAAAAAAAATAATATATATATATATATGGGAATGTGAACTTAAGGTTGCATAGGTAAATTAGAGGCATTAGAAGACACAAAAGCAAAGGCTGGCAAAGCAGCATGTAGCTGGCATATAGACATGCACCGTATTTTGTGGACTGCATGTAGTGAAACATTTGAAACCGAGGGAAAAATATCCTAGAAGTTCAGGAAGCTGAATTAACATCACCAAAGGAGTCAAAAGGACAGTTTTAACATCTTTATTGTAACTTTGTAGCAGTAGCATTTAAAACAAAATGCCAACTTGGAAACTTTTACCTCCCAGAGCTCCTCTGATGTCTGCTGGAATTTACCTGAATACTTTTGAAGAAGGAACTGAAGATTAAGTGCAATTTTTCTATGTATTCTGTGACTGAATTATGCAACTTATCTCATTATAAACCACCTTGATGCACACTGATAAAGTCTCCAGTACCTGTGTTGTACTTCCTGAACAATGAGGTCTTGGTTCACAAGCAAACTCTCTTCCCTGTTAGATTGTGAGCTTGGGAGAAAAGTCCAACTACAAAGAATGAGAATTCCACCCCCAACACCAAGCTTTTGACCTATCTACCTAAGGAGGGAGGATTGCCATTTATGACACCATTCATTTCATGGACGAGTCATGGGAGAATGGCAATTGGTGACTTCTGCAGGGAAGGAAGTGTTTGTGTGCCCCAGCACTTCACAGGTGGTTTTTCAGCTCTTTCTCCTGTCTTACATATAAGAACCAACACCATTCATGGGGAACATTGTCATGCATGTCAGGTGGCTATTTTGCAGTTTTGAAATTATCAGAATTTAGAGCAGGACAAAGAATAACCCAGCCAAACATTCAGAGAATCACGTCCCAAGATCTGAAGCACTCCCCACCTCAACAGGCCAAAAGCAAGGGTTTTATTGGTAAAGGCTGAATAAAAAGAGCAAGAACATGTTCTTCTAGGAAATGGAAAATTACCCATTCTTACTGCCTTATCCTGTGGTCATTCCTTGGCTTTGTTAAGAGATGCAGTAGAACAGTACAAATCTGAATTTGTCTGTGGCTATTGCAAAGGACATTTTGTTCTTCAGAAGAAATGGAAGAAGAAAGTGCTTATGCTGCACAAAGGGACTTGAAGATAGCTGAAGACAGAGGACTCCCCGGTATCTGCAGTCTTTAAATGTGTTTTAATGTAGAAGAAAAAGGGTTTATAGCTTAGAATGGGGAAGTGGAAGAGCACATGCCTTCTCTGGCATCAATGCCCCTGTGAAATTTATGAGCCTCAAGCTGAACTGTGAGTTCAAGTGCAACCAAGGAATGCACAGAAAAGGAGACCTGTCTCTGTAAGCTTGGCACCTCAGAGATATGCAGATATCAGCTTTTTGTTCATCTCACGGGAGAGGCCACTAATGCAATTAGACCAGCAGACTTATTTCGGGGAACAAAATAATTTTGAAATTGTTTTCAAAATTATGGGAACAAATGCATGTTTTTCTCCCTCTACTTTCATATGTTTTGAAATGACAAAAGGATCTGACTCAAGCTTTCAAGGAAGTGGGGAGAAACAAACCCAAAACATTTACATCTCTTTTGGACAGAGTCCAAACACAGTACTTACTAGTAAGAGCGTGTGAAAATGGGTTATTATATTGGAAATCAGATTAGTTTTAACTCTCATGTTTTCTTAGGGAAAACAGTGATGTGATACAGGAACAGAGATGTTGACTGTATTCATTACAGTAAGCATCATAAATGTTCTGTGGGAGACCATTCTAAGCCAAAAATCAATCGGTTTAGTCCAAAGAGGGGGAAAAAAAATGTTCTTATCTCTCTCTTTTAAGAGAGGGCACTTCAGGTATTTCAGAAGGAAGGCTGTTATTAATTTGGGTTGTTTCCCATAGGAATGCTAGGTGGTTGTGGAGCCAGAATTCATGTTAGAACACATGCTTTAAGTTAATTGTTTGTGTGAGAGTAGATGGCTGCAGGTCAGGGTTGCCTGTTTAGTCTGGGAAAAGTACATAGGAGCACTTAACAGGGGAAATAAGAAAAAGGAAGGCTTTATCCTCCAGTGCTGAGTTTGGAATAACCAGTTCTAGATGAAGCTGTAGGCTGAATCCAGGGAGTAACCTGGGTGGAGAGTTTGACTCCTTGAAAGCCAACCTCAGCATTCCAGCGAAAAAAAATCCCATTTGTGTGAGGTGATGATTATCTTCTTCCTGATTCTGAGCACCTTCTGAAACCAGTGGGAGCTGACTCAGGCACAAAAATTCTCCTTTCACTGTTTCAGGATTTGGAATTATTTTGGGACTTCCTTAATGAACTCTAGTAAATTTTTCTTGCTAACAAAGACCTCATTAAACCAAATAATCTAAGGAAGTAAATGAGAAAAGCTTTGCTTGCAAGGTACACTACGCTATTTAATTTGTGTTTTCGGCCTTCAACACACTATTTGCTACAAGTGCGATCAAACTGATTGGTTGTTTTCTCAGCCTACAAATCCTTTCTTTGGTTCTTTTTTAGAATTTTATAGGCTTCATTCTTAAGTCTCCTTGTACCACAAATGCTTTGCAGAAATACATCTTTCCAGTCTTCAATAAAATGGGTAACACTAAATGTAAAGCACAACTGCAAATTCAGGACTAAGTAGTAATAAGTTTGCTTCATATAAAGGCATATTCAAACAGCAGTCTACTGAATTAACTTAAGGATTTGTGCATTAAGGCAGCAGGCTCCAGAGAGAAGTGTCACATTTTGGTCCTTAATATGGTATAAGGCAATTTTAGTAAAAACTTTAAAACATCTGTAATCCTTTATATCTTATTGTCATGTGTGTTATGAAGAACAAAAAACCCCTGGCATAGCTATGTCCTTATAAGAGGAGTTGCATGTTGGGTAGTCAATATTATGATATCTTGGAACTACCTTCTGATAAAGTGTGGACTTAGGAAGTCAACCATTTGTAAGCAAATATGCAAGCTTTTTCACTATATAACAAGACTGACTTACACAGCATTCAGAGACAGCTCCCCAAGGAATCAGTTGGCTTTATTTCACAGAATCACAGAACCATGTAGGTTGGAAAAGACCTCTGAGATCATTGAGTCCAACTTATGACCTAACACCACCATGTCAACTAGAATATGACACTAAGTGCCGTGTCCAGTCTTTTCTTAAACACCTCCAGGAATGTTGACTCCTCCACCACCCTGGGGAGACCATTTCAATGCCCAATCACTCTTTCTGTGTAGAACTTCCTCCTGATGTCCAACCTGAACTTGTCCTGGAGCAGCTTAAGACTGTGTCCTCTTGTCCTATTGCTGATTGCATGGAAGAAGAGACTAATCTCTACCTAGCTAACCTTCTCTCATGTAGTTGTAGAGAGTGATAAGGTCTCCCCTGAGCCTCTTCTTCTTCAGGATACACAACCCCAGCTCCCTTCACTGTTGCATAGAACTTGTGCTCCAGACCCTTCACCAGCCTAATTGCCCTTCTTTGGACACATTCCAACATCTCAATATCCTTCCTGAATTCAGGGACTTAGAACTAACACAGTACTTGAGGTGTGGCCTAACCAGTGCAGAGTACAGAAGAAAGATCACTTCCATGGTCCTGCTGCCACACTATTCCTGACACAGGTCAGGATGCTATTGGCCTTCTTGGCCACCTAGGCACACTGCTGGCTCATGTCCAGTTTCCTGTCAGTCAGAACCCCCAGGTACCTTTCCGCCTGGCTGCTCTCCAGCCTCTCTGGCCCCAGTCTGTAGCGTTGCAGTGGGTTGTTGTGGCCAAAGTGCAGGACCTGGCACTTGCTCTTGTTGAACCTCATACCATTGGATTTGATCCATCTATCCAGCATGTCCAGGTCCCTCTGCAGAGCCCTCTTACTCTCTGACTTGGTGTCATCTGCAAATTTGCTAATGGTAGATTCAATCCCCTCGTCCAGATCACTGATAAAGGTATTAAACAGGACTGGACTCAACACTGATCCTTGGGGGACACCACTAGTGACTAGCTGCCAACTGGATGCAGCATCACTCACTGCCACTCTCTGGGCCTGGCCATCCAGCTAGTTCTTAGCCCAGTGAAGAATGCATGTGTTGAAACTGTGAATGGCCAACTTTTCCAGGAATATGCTGTGGGAGAGTCAAAGGCTTTGCTGAAGTCTAGGTGGACTACATCTACAGACAAGTGGATTTGCAAGTAAATCTCTGCTTGTTATTGGTTCTCTGAGCTCCAAGTGTCATTTTAAGATTCATCAGCCAATATAAGGGCTGAATGCTGAAAGTCTGTAACACATTTTTTCCCCTCTAAACTGAAAATTCTTATGACTATGTGGCACTTACGTTGCTCATGTGTATGAATATGAGCTCTTACCAGAGGCAATGTTCACATTAAGTCTCAGTATTACACTGACATGCATTTCTGCAGTTCATTGGAAGAGAACATTATTCTTGAGCCAACCTAGTCAAGGTTGTGAATACAGGGGCAGAAACTTTAAATCTGTTGGCAGATCCATTGCAGTCTATTGTGTATCTCTGAGCACACCACAGTGCTTCTGTTCCCATCTTCATCCTTTGTCTGCGTAGCCTATATAGGCTGCAAAATGTTTGAGGCAAGAACTTTCCCACTGTGTTTGCAAAGAGGATCTGATATCACTTAAGGCCCCAAGGCACTGCTAAAGTAAAAATAATAAGAATAATTGCATTCAAAATTGGCAAAGGAAAGAATATTCATAGATTGAATAAGTTGCTATATTACATCCATAGCTTCTTTCTCCACCCCCCATACCTCCCTCCCCAGGATGTCAAAGGGCCTTTTTCTCTTAATCAAATTTATACAAATCACTTCCCTTCTTTCCTTACTCAGTGAAGAAGGGACCAAATGCTCATTGTGTTGCCACATAATTTGCTGAAATCCACAACACATGCAGAACTGAAGCTCAGGGATGTTTTATAGTTTAGAAGTTTTATTTAGAAATTCAGAAGTTTGCATTTTTAACCTTGGAAATTGGCTATTATGTGATTGTTCTATAATTGTGTCATTCTTACTTTTCTTGCTTTCATGGTTTATCTTATGAAACTATATTCATTGACTCAAAAATTCCCAATATGATAGTATTTTCAATCAAGAATTGGAGACATTTTTTGTTTGTTTCTGATATGCTGTGTTTTTATGATGTAATGCTAAAAGAGCAAACAGTATTTTTTTAAGAGAAAAAAGCCTCAATGTTCTAAACAATGCATGGTTTGGAAGAATTAAGTATGAATAAAGAGCTGGTGTATGATATTTGCAACCGTGAACCTTCACAGATTTGGGAAAAGAGACATGTCATGACTCAGCAACCTGTGTTATCATCCAGAACAAAGAATTAAAGAAGTATGAGTTAATGAGAGCTATGTCATGTTGATGAGGTACTTTATAGGGCATCTATTAGTGGGCTCTGTTCCTGCAGAGGCAGTATGATGTCATGTAGTAAGAATGAATGATTTTTATTTAATTGTTCATATTTTCCATTTTTAAACTTATTTTCTTTTATTAAAAATCAATTTAGTAATTTTTTATTACAAAAGGGAATATTCTATTTTTTTATTAATATATCAGTGTCCTGATTTCAAAAGTTTGGTTTCACAATTTAGGTGACTGTATGCAATTAAACTTTTCCTTCAGTTGCCTTTTATCTGTTTGATCTTTATACTCTGGGACACTTAGTATTGTTGCCACAAAAGAAAGACTTTTTAATAATTCATTTTGGTGTATGATGTGCCTCCTGCAATATGAATATGTGGGGTGGTAGAGGATTCACACTCTGTTTGGTGTTGANAACTTCTGCAATAATATTTGAACTTATTTACGACTGTGGTATTCAAAGGGATGATCTTAATTCCAAGAAAGTTAATGAGAATCTTTTAATGGGAACTGAGCTGAGTCTTATTAGAGCGTTTATGTGGTAGATCATCTCTGCCATATCCAGACGTTTCAAAAATTCATTGGATATCTTTATTGATTTTCACCACGGACATCTATGTTCACATTGTGAAAATTAAGGTAGTGAATAGGTACAAACCAATAGACTATTGTTATGCCAGAAGCTTGCACCTCCACCTCAGCAAGGAACTCAGCACATGCCTAACATTGCCTACATGACTTTGGTACTGAAATGCATCTAAAAAAGAGCAGCAAAGCTGGAAACATAGACATGAAAAATCTCCTCCTAGTCCTGTCTTCTTACATGTAAGTTAAGGATGAGTACAGAAAAAAGCATTGGGATATTGGGATGGTTTGTCTTGAGTGTGATTGATTTATCCATATTTCATTTGAGTTATAACCTGGACTTGTGACAAACTTCATGTTTAAATATTATACTGGTACTCGGATTAAAACAAAGGCAAATAAAATATTGGAATGGAAAAAAACTTGAAGCAACTCAAACCAAAGTTAGTGATAGACAATCTTTCCTCTTCTCTGTATCACCTGGGTTATATAATTTTAGTTTTAGTTTTTGACCTGCCATTGAAACACACTTTTAATCAAAATGAGCACAGCTTGAGAGAAAGATGTTCATCACTCAGCTAAAGGATTTTTTTTTTCCCAGTAAAGTAAGAAAAAGGAGGATTATCACTTTCTGAATCGGTGAGTCTGAAAAAAAAGTTGCCTATTCCAACAAGAAAAAACAAACTAGCAAAGCGTCAACACAATCTAAAATGAATTATTATGAAAAAAATGCTGAATCTACTTATCAGGAGGTGGTTCTGAAATCAGGATACCTTTTTTAAGTGTCCGGGTACTGAAGTGGTCTCTGGAACCTTCTGAATAAACAGGGAGAATTTGAGTTTATACAGAACTGATCACAAGAACAGCTGCTTTTCTGACAAAGAAGGGACAGGTAAAACTGATCTTTACTTCAGTGATGCAACATGTATTTAGCAATATATAAAAGCTGGAAAACTCTGCAACAATCTTATTGGACATATAAAGAACCTAAATACATATGCATATAATATATATTGAGTCTTTTAAGAGCATAAATTTATCTGTTGACCTTTGCAAATTAAATAAAGATTACACAGACACTAAACCACATGCAGTGTGTACATGCTGCTGCTCTGGAACTTTTCCAAATATACACCACTTTGAGTGCTACTGAATGGCTTGAAAAATATTTGAAAGGTTTTTACTAATTTTCTTAAAAACACAACATTTTTTAGTCTACTGTATAACTGAACACTAATTTCCTAATGCTTTTCAGTGTGGACTATGCACATTTACGTGCATATGATTAAAGTCAATACGGTTTAGGGGCTATGTTGAGGAATGTTTACAGAAAACACTGACAGTTGCTATTGAACATTGATGATACAGAAGTTTGCAGGTGTATTCAACCTTTAGCTGAAAATTGTCTTAAGTTTGGAATCACAACAAACATCCACATTCCTGGCTTTCCAAAGCAACTCTGCACAGCAAAGTTTTAACTACTGGCTTTGCAGGTCACTCAAAAAGGGCTTAGTTTAGCTCTTTCTCCAATCTCTCTGCAGTGTACAAAGGGCTGATACAAAGAATAGTGAACGCAATCTCCTTAGCTGTATGTTTCAGATCCTGCAAACACTTGTTGCATAATGACCTCAGTTTACAGCCTCTCCTTGCTCTTCACACTGTGAAACTTTCATTCTTGTTCCTGTCGTTTTGGATTTCTGGTTAATGAAGCATGCATGTCTCTGGCTTTGACAGATTAAATTTTGCAAGAATAGTATCTACCTAAGTGCTTCTCAGAGTTTATCTTTGAGACTAATGCACTGACCATCTTCCCTCTTTCTTTGGATCCTTCCAAACACTTTCTCTGCATTCAGTGTTTCTCATTACTCTCAAAGATGCTCACGACTTCCTTTACTGCCTGAGTTTTTCTTCTGGGATGTTATCTATGGCCCAGAATGTCACCTCCATCAGTCACCATTTTAACTTGAACACAAATCCTTCCTGCTACCATTCCTGCCTGGTTGATGTGTTTCAGCTGTTCACATTGTCCTCTTTCAAGTTCTTTCTTGAAATGCATTTTCTATAATGATTATGAAAAACATGCAAGCAGAGAAGCTGCCATTGGGTTCTCACTATCTCTTGTCTTGCTGCCCAGTACTGCCTCCTCTGTTTGTCGTCTTGTAAGCGACGCAGACTGTTTTTTGATTGTCTGCTCAATTAGTACACAGGCATGCCCTGTGGTAAGTAAATAATATTTAGCAATATCTTATATTTTCAGGTGTCATCCTGGGTAAAATAGTAAAGGAATCAGCACAAATTGGAACATATATTTTATAGAAATTAAATTTAAAAAATACAGAAATTTACAACAAATGCTGAGCAAGACACAGCAATAATGAGAAAGATAAAAAAAGAACTTTATAGACATAAGGGTCCACTTAAGGACTAATGAAAAAATCCTGCCATTTATCTCTCCAGCTGCTGTAGAAATTCCTACACCTCCCCGCGTTTGCATTTGAGATATATTTAAATCCTAGTAATCCTGGCTCTCAGCTGAGTATCAGTCCCAAAGAGATTTAGGATAGGGTAAGCCAAGGGTTGTGAGTCCATAGCTATGCAAATTCCAGATTCACTGGGGAAACGCAGCAAGGACTCCTGGAGCTTATGAGATGGAACAGAGTTCAGAGCTTCTGGTTTTGAGGCAGATCATCAGTCTGAAATGCAAATTGCTGTATTTGGTTTTCTTTTTTAGTTATTCCTCTTTTCAATGTCTGATCTGGGGCAAACTTTCAGCTAATAGTAGTAAAATATTCATGTTGACATGCACAGACATGGACACCCGGACAACACTGCAAATAATTTCCAGAAAAAGAATTATGGAATGAAGTTTCTTTGCCTGGGAAGAGTGTTATACTGGGCAAATTTCCACTGATACCACCAGATGAAATACGTTTGGCCACCACAGTCTCTCAGACCTAAATACAAAGTGAGGTTATGTGACTCAAATTCTGGTAAAGTGTTTCAAAACACTAGATTCTACATTTACAAGGTGTTTTGTATTTTTTTTCCTTTCTAAAGAACAGCAATTAGTCAGTGTATCGTTACAGGGAGAATGGCAGATGGAAACAAAAAGAAAGATAATTTCTTGTGGTAGATACTCACATGCCATGGTGATGACCAGCCTTATAAAATTCTATAGTCATAACAGACCACAAAGGAGTCACAAAGTCATTACAGTCAGTGTATTAATAATCCTCATACTGTAATAAGGAGTGTCCAAATAGCCAATGACATCAGAGAACTTTATAGCTCCAGAGGAACTATTAGGTTTTATCTTCTCAAGAATCCTTAGATTAAAGAGTCCTCAATGAGACCCTGGCACAATAAAACATAACGATTTTAAAAGAGTTGCTATGTTCTATTGTGTCAATAATTTGCATACTAAGGGGCCCCTGTGGTACCATAGTCCTTGACATTACAGAACATGGACTTGGTACATACTGAGTGGCATTTAGATTACCAGACAGTCCATACACAGGAATTGTTGAATATTACATCTCAAAAAGAAAACAAGCTTCACTTGAGTTTTAGTTAAGAAAGTTAACAAAAAAAAATCCTCTATCATTTCTTAAACTCATAAAAACATGAAATATAAGGACAAACTAACTTCTTATGTAATCCTGAAGATTGGATTTTCATATATTGCATGAGAATAATTCCTTCAGCCTCATTTATAAGAATACTATCCTTAGTCTTTGTACTCACTCACAGCACAAATGTCTCAGTGCTATATGTTAGCTTATGTAACCCACAGACCAATATGTTTTCCTGCAAAAGCATGAATTAGGGAACAAGCAGGTGCTTTAACACTGAATATTTCTCCATTTTTGTGTGTGTCTGGTAAGTGACATCCTTAACCTGACTTTAACAGTGTGTATGTGAATATTTCTCTGTAGGTGAAGAGTTCTCTCTCTGTGAATAGTTTTATGTGTGCTGGAGAAGAATTAATGTCTCTGTATAAGATAAGAGAAAGAGAATCAACCATGACTGTTGGAAGGAGCTTCACTCTGGATAGTGTGAAGATTTTTCTACTCTGTTGAGCACAAGTCCTGCTGTTAATAATTGAAGGTTACTTTGTGGAGAAAGGACTGTCCATATCCAGCATTTTGAAGACAAAATGTTTCAGGTTCTCTCTGTTTTATGCCATATCAAACAATCTTACAGCATGCAATTCACAAGTTGTATGATCGGGTTCAAGTTTTTGGCCTTTGAAAAGTTTGCTATTTTGACTTAAGTATTGAGATACTTCTTTTCTAACACAAAGAAGATGCATCTTTTGAGGATTCAAAGAAGCAGAAAAGAATATCCTCATTTTCCTTGACAGAATGCTTGCTGTGTTCTCCATGTTGAAGATTGGCAAATACGAACAGACAGGTCTACCCTTTTATCCCTTCTTGTTACCCAATGTGCCTTTTAGGTCTTTCTCCAAATGAAGCACTCTGCAAGACATCCAAAGATAGAAGGAGAATGAACTCACCTACACAGAGCTTATGAAGACTTTAACATTTGATTGATAGTGTTTCTGTACCTGTGGCACACTTTTAAAACCCTTCTACAACCATGAGTGCAAATACTTTTGTGAACACTCATAGTATGTGCATGTGTGTATATAAAAACTGCAGAACAAAGCAAGATTTTAAAGTTAGAGAACAGGGACACTCTGTTATTGATTGTTGTTATGCAAGACTTATAAGATTTCTATGATGGAATGGTGGTAGCAGGAAGCCTTAAAAAGCGATGTGGTCCTCGCATGAGTTTCGCCTAAATTTATCAGTTTGCTGGGGTTTTTTTGCTTGCTATTCCAAGAAAGAAATTAACACCTTGTCAGCATGGCAGAGGAGAGAAACACAGTAAGTCTTCATAGATCATTGACAACTACTGATCTCTTGTGCACTGTAGGCAGATTGCTCTAAACAGGAGACCTAAATTTATCTCTAGCTAATAGATAGGCAAGGAAAATCAAAGCCCTGATATGCACTTATTCTGAAGGGGAGAGTTTCTGCATCCCTAATCCCATGGGATCTTCCTTCTGTATGAATAATCGTCTATAAATAATTTTTTTTTTTAAAAGTAGCTTCTAATACAAATGAATTTTGACCACTTGAAAGAAGAATCATAGTTTACTGTTTTCCAAAGCATTCAGCAGTAAGAGTGAAAATAAGTGCCACTGAAATTTTAGGAAAAGTGTCTGTGCAAACAGTGGGAAAACTGTGATCAATGATTTAAAAACTGGGAGAAGTTTTGCAATATATGCACATCTGCAGAGACTGAGTGAATGTACTTGTTTCATCATTTGAGTTACTCTAGTTGTTTTTTTCCCCATGTTTTGCATAGCTCTATTTCAAGAAGGGCTTGATCTTTTTTCCCTTTGCAAAGCATTGACTTTCTTACCAGTGTTGTTATTACTGTGCTAATGTTATCATACTTTGATTATTTTTACTGTGTATGTTTGCTGCTTCCTGTACAGTATAGAACTTCTTCTGCAGGCAAAAGCCAGAGCAGCAGTCCCCTTTTTATACAAACCCCATTAAAAGCTGCCATTCTTAAATTAGCTCAGCAAAAAAAGTGCATTTTATAGTCAAGCAAGCAGTAATTGGACACTGTGGCTATGAGTGGCCCTTGTGGTGTTTGGACCAAGTCCAAATGTACCTTCTGTCTGTCTCTGACACAGGCAGACAATAGTAGTATTATTTACTGTGCTGGCTCTGTGTAATTCGACAGGCCAGCTGCAAGAACAAAGAACCACTAACATTTTGCCCAGCCCTATTCCCAATTGAAGGCCCATCTACATTTCATAAATAATTTCCTAAAATACTGGATTCTTTTTCTCTTCTATAGCCTTTACTGTGCTCATTTAGAGAATAAAAGTTGGCCTTTCAAACAGTATCCTCTTCCTGTGCTGTCATTCATATATTTTCAAGTTTTGGACACTATTCCTATATTGACTGCAGAGTTAATACTGTGTATGACTTGTCTCCTTAGCTGTGCCCAGGAGTAAGGCACTAGCCCTGTTACTGATTTTCCCATGATTCTAAAGTTAACCAAAGTGGTTGGGTTTGGATCATTTTATAGTATCTAATAAGTGACTGACTTCCTCTGATTTTATTAAAATGCAAATGTTTAAAAGGTATACAGGAAGACCATCCCATCATAGTCATAAACAACAAGTGAATGAACACAAGAGGGAGTATTAGGTAATAGTTAATATTAGGGGGATTCAGAGAAAGGGTTTCCTGAACCTAATATTTACATCCTTGGACAGCTTTTTGAAATGTAACCTATCAAGAACAATGAGACAACATGTGAGCAGCCACACCTCCAATTTACATCAATTGTATCTGCCTTTCCAACCAAGGAACGGATGAGATGAGCTGTTACCTGTGCATTTTTGCATATAACCTCAGGCTTCCTGAACACTCAGGCAACTGAACTGCATCAGTAAAATGAGTATAAGGACACCTAATTAGGGACTTTCCTTTCCTTACATGAAAGGATGCCCCCTGTGAGTGTTTTTATTTGAGCTGGCATCAGCAGTAGGAGTGTTGATTCTTTAAATCCAAAATATGTCCTTTCTTGCTATTAGTGTCTCCATTTTCTCATCTGGTTCCACTAGTAGCCTCTTCGCCATATTTTGCTGTCATTTCCCATAGGGGAATCCCAAGAAAGTATATAAGAACATCCACAGGTGAAAAAAGGCAGTGTAAATGGACTGGGAGACCAGTCCACTGCTATCTGTGCACTGGGCAGGCAGGTTGGTGGGAAGTGGGTGGAGGAGGCAAATTAACTGCAATCAGTAAAAAACGAAAACAAATGACTCCCTTAGGAGACAGAGAGGAGATGGGAATTCTCTGACTCACCGTCCCATTACTGTTCCTCTGGGGCTTCTCCTGGAGTGCTGCTGCTACATGCCAGCCCTTACACAAGACTGAAACAAAACACTCTCTCTCCTTCACAGCATGCAATTTCAGTGAGGCATGGACATGCTGCTCTCATTCACAGACATGTATGAATATAGCATACATGCCCACGGTGTTCTGTAAATAATAATCATAATGCTTACAGAGTCTTATTGAATTCTGTCAGGTAAAGATAAAGAGCTTCTCAGCGTTGCGTTATTATGCCAAACTGCATCTGTCCATGTGAGACACATAGAGTGACACTACTCTTTGAATTTTTAAACGTGATCCTAGAAATCCCTTAAATAATTTGTTAGGTGCTTATCAGAAATCTCTTTGCCTACCACTTAGTTGTGATTTATAGACAATTATCTCCTCACAAAAGAAATGCTTTCCAAGTGTCACAGTGTACAGGTAAACACTGACCAGCACCCTAGAAAACCACTGTGAGATGAAATGATAGTAGCACAAAAGCAGATTGTGTGCTTGCTAATCAGCCAACTGGGGCATGCTGGCAGCAAGGCTTGGTTTCTTTTAACTACCCGGCCCCTGGGAATACACTGCTGCCTGAAACCACTTTGACTGCTCTGTGTTGAGCATAGGTGTTCAAATAGATCTGCTTCAGTTTGTTTTGATGGACCTATGGACTGCCTTGCCTTATGCCAAAAATTCCCCAGAACAAGCCTCAGTGGTATCTAAAATATATGAGCTAATTTTCTCATAGATAGGAATTGCTTTGATTTCTCAAAAATCCGGACCTCCAGCACATTCACACACAGAGAAAGTTCATCTGATAAATTAAACAACACTAAGCCAGGCTGGCAAGATTAATTCATTTATATATTTATTTATTTTGCAACATGAATTCACCTAAATATGAGTTAGACAAATTTAAGAACTCAAATTAAATCAAAACACCCAACTTGATAAAAGCTACCACAGATGACAAATTCCTGGAGAAAGCTGAGTTTCAGGTTGTAAGGTGCAGACCTGATTCCCTGTGGAGACGGAAAGCAAATCACTCTTCAGGATGTGGGCAGGACCCTGAAAAGGACTAATTTTGCCTTAATATCTCTACTGGCAGGTATAAGCTAAATATCACTAGAAGACTGGAATCCCAAATTGGGAAAATTCACTTTGCTTTTGTACTTCATCAGAATAAAAAATTAAAGTGTTTGAGGGATTTCGCAGAGATAATAATTTCACCTTCTATCGGCATCTGTATTAGCAAAGAATCCCTAAATAGGGCACAGACTCAAGATACAGAAGATCCTCAGCAGAAGAGTTTATGTTCTGCTTAATTTTGAATTCAAAACCACATCTCCAATACACAAGGTAAAATATCTAATTTTAACATTTTTGTAAGACAGGTTTTGTAGTTTTATTTTTGGTCCTGCAAAGCCTTTTATTTTTTTTTATTTTTTTTTTTGTGAAATAGCCACTAAATTTGATGGACTACTGAGAAGTTCAGAGCTTTGTAAATTGGTATTTTGTCCAAAAAAATCCTAAAAGTCTGTAGGTTGGCTGCACATTTCTAATTTTCTAATTTATTCCTTTGCAATGGAGAATTGATGTGCTAAGGAGTAATAGAGTTGGATCATATTTTCTTGTTTTTCATATTTCATCCAGACTGTTCCTATCCCCAAACAAGGAAGTGTTATTTTCAGAAATGTTTGGTTTGACCTTAGATATCATTTGCTTCTTTAATAGTTGGTTTAACTGTTGTTTTTGAGGAAATCTCACCAGAAATTGCTTTTGAATATGTAAATACATTCTGGTTGGTGCTTCAGCTGGACCATCTGACCACAAACCATGATGGTAAGGCTTTAGTCAGGCCTGTCATGGAGTTCCTTTCAGAAACAGCCACAATTGATGGGGATAAGTATGGTCTTCTGTCCACAGAATAATAGTCCTTAACCATGACTAACCTCCCTTCATAACACTGACTCATTGCCGAGGTTATTAGAACTGGAATTCCTTGGTTTATCATATAGCAGCTCAGGAATACATATTTCTTTTCTGTTATGTGTAATAGTATGGAACAGGACTTTTCCATTTGTAGTAGGCGATGGTGTATTTATTAAGAAAGGCTGGTCTAAGAGTGACAGTTTTCTGAGAGTTTGCCAGGACTGTTAGTCCACCTGGTCAACAGACTGTACCTTGCTAAGGCAAGGGTGAATACAATGGTAACTTTACTACTCACCTGCTTAAATAACACAAGGAAAACACTTATTGCACTGTTACATATATTTTTATTTTGTATAGGACACATTCTTTTAATTATTCATTATTCATTCACAGTATGAAAAATAAATGGCATATTAACAGAAAGAATGCATTTTGATTCATTGGAGACAGGTATCAGACACATCTGCAAACAATTTTCCTGTATCTTTCTATGATTTTTTTCTTTTAAAACAGTGTAAAAAGAACTTATATTTTGACTGGAAAACAAAAGCAGACAAAGTTTCATAAAAGCTTACCACAAAAAATTTTGAAATTTTAAAAACGTATTCAAGTTTTTGTACATGTCTTAGTCTTTGCTATGGTTTTTTCATCACTTTCATGTTGTTCCTTAACCTCATGATGTTTTATTAACGTTTGCTGTGTGTTGAAAGTTGATAACTATTAGTAAAGATCATCTGCCTCACAGGCACCTTACAATTTATCAGCAGACTATTATATAATTTGACCTCATCCATAAAAGAGCACATTAAACACTATAAGTGAAAGAAAATGTCCTGAGAGAGTAAAATTAGCAGTCAACAAATCTACTCAGTGTCTAGTCTCATATCATTTATGCTGCTGATGTGTTTGTATGTGCACAAATGTTTTTGGTGTTGTCCAGTAACATGACAAGGAGTAATGGCCTTAAACCAAACCACAAGAAGTTAAACCTCAACATGAGGAAGAAGTTTACCCTGAGGGTGGCAGAGCACGGGAACAGGCTGCCTAGGGAGGTCGTGGAGTCTCCCTCTCTGGAGACATTCAAAACCCACCTGGGCACATTCCCAAGTCACTTGCTCTAGGAGACCCTGCCTTGGCAGGGGGGTTGGACTAGATGATCTCCAGAGGTCCCTTCCAACCCTAACATTTCTGTGATTCTGTGGTTTGTATGTTTGTAAACAGAATATACCCTTTATCATGTTTTTGTGACACATACTTCAATGCTCATCTAAATACTCTGAACAGTTCTGTAACTTAGAATACATCATACCACAGCAGAATGCCTATAAATATGCACAAAAGATCATTGGAGAATCAAATATGAATTTAATTAAAAGGAGTTAATACTAAGGTATTTCATCTGATAAGAGGCAGTATCAGTTAGGGACTTAGCAAGGTGTATTTTGTAGTCACCGAGGCTTTGGCTTATCTTGCTTCTTCCTGTTTTTCTCAAACCACTGTGTGGGATATGTGCACCAAGGATTGGAGCAGCTAAAAGCTACAGGCAATGTTTCACTTTCTGTTACCCCAGCAGAACTTTTTGATTTCCAAGAGGGTGCAGCCAGGTAACCAAGCACAAAAATGCAAACAGCTGCTGAATCCTATCCCAGATGTGGGGCAACTTTCTTGGTGGTCAGAGTGATTTCTGCCTGTGGAAAACTTTTGAGATAAAAGAACTTCAATACACAAGGGCTCAGATTTACCATCCTCCATATGTGCAAACTGTAGTGATGAGACTGATGAGAAGTATTCCAGGGCAGAATTTATCCCGTCACCTTCTGTGTATCAGAGTTATTATTTTTGTAAACATGCTGAGTCTGCCTCTGATGAAAGTAAGAAAGGTACTTCTTTCAAGAGGCTGAGACTGGACCTTAACTGTTGTGAAGACCAATGAGAATCCAGACCCAAATCAAAGGACAGGCATAATTAATACAGATGCTGCACTTACCTGGACTTGAACATGTTCATGAAGACATTGTCAGCCAATGGCAGAAATGTTCTCAGCAGCTCACTGTTTGCTAATGACAAAATGACTACCTAAATTGAATGTTTGATTCTATTTAAAGGTCAACATGACTGACTAATTCTAAATTATGTAATTATGCTAAGAAAGCAGAGTTAAGAAGCTGCTAACCTGTATCATACGGAGCCAACTGTGAAAACGTAATACTGTTGTTTTGAAAGATTTCTGTTAAATGAGCATCAAGTGACTGTTACCATTGTGGTAATGAGATTGTGCTATTAACAGGATGTGGCATAGACAAAATCTACAAGAAAGACCTTGCACTTTTGAGGTTGTTAAATAACAAAATGACGGCTTGAAAATTATTTCATGTCACTCATTTTTAGGAGGACTCTTCTGCCCAGTCCAGAAGAGGCAAGCACATACGTGCTCAGCCTTCCTTACCCTTATCCCACACAGCCCCTGGAAAACAGCTTTCTTCTCAAGATAGTGGGACGGGCTTCTGGAGCATATGCATCACTTCCAAAGGAGATAGCTATACAATTACAGGTATTTTATTGATATATTTTTCCAGACTAGATCATCATGATTAATTTTTACTGCAGCCATTCCGAAAACGCTGTTTCATGGATTAAAACTGCTGTTGTTGGGTATGGGGAACACATGGAGCTGCAGTGCAGGCCTTGTCTTCCCTGGAAATAGTGCTGAGTAGAATTGCCACCTCCCTGACATTTTGCTGTCATCCTTCCCTTGAGCTGTGCGATGTAAAGCTAATCCTTCCTGTTCCTGAACTGGTGATCCTGTTTCCCCCAGACTTAGAGAATTCAAACTCTTGAGAGAAAAGCCCAGTTCAGTTTGAAGCCCAGTTCGGTTTGACTCTTTGAGGAGCCTTTTCCAAGCAATTGCTCTGACTGCTGCTGCACCAAACAGTCTTACCTCAGCCCTGTCTTTAAGAGGCTGGCATTTTGTGTGCTTCATTTATAAATACTGTTGGTGGAAACATCTCTGTAGCTGGACCCAGTAGGAGCCTGACACTCTCATTGTGACTAGCTGTTTATTGTGCAAGCTGCTGACTAACTCACAGTAACTAAAATATAATTTTCCAAAATAGACACATTTGACAAACAGATAATCACTGCAGAGAGCCAATATAACTAAGAAGTACACTCAAGGCTCTTTTAGGTGTACTTCACAGGATCATTATAATCAGCAAACGGATCTTAACTCAGGCTGTCACCTACTCAAAGCTATTCCTTATTTTCAAGCCTGTGTCTCATTTTGCCACTTCAGATAAAGCAAAGGGGCTCGAGTCATGTGCTTTGGTACCACTCAGCTCTCAGATGGTATCCAAACACTGTTCTTTTCTGCCTCCCAAATCCCTGTAACTTCTACATCCTGTCTTCCCAGCTCCCACTCATATTGAGGAGCTGGATTGCTTGTACCAGTGCAAGTGGGCTCCCTGTCCACCAGGGCTCAGGGTGCTGCTTAGCCCCTTAAAACAAGGGTGACTAACTGCTGCTTTCTTCTTCTCAGATTTTTCTGCATCCAGCTTTGCTTTTACACTGATGCACAGCACTTAATAAGACTCTCAAAATGGCTACCCTGCATGGCCTTGTAGCCATTATTTTCTAACAGAGATAGCAGTAAGACAGTCACACTTCAGGCAGATTTGGACAAAAAGACCTAAGATGATGGACATTTAAAAGTATTCAGTTGACAGACAAGCAAGGAAAGGAAAGTAAACACCTTAACTGAGGAGGCAGAGGGCAAAGATATCACAAAAGTATTCAGTTATCCTTGACTAGACTAAATAAGTAAATCCCTTGAGAACAGGACCTTGGGCACTTAAGCAACAGTAAAATAAATTAAAATCCTGTGTCTGATAATGAAGTACAATGTAGGTTCAGTGTAAGGTTTCTTGCTACCCTAAAGAGAATGTTTTTATAGAGGCCTCTGGTGTTCATCTATCTCATTAAATGAAACCTGTAATAGCAAGAAACATCCACACACACCTTAAAAAAATGTGTGCATTTTGAAAACTATTTGTGTTGGATTTAGATTTAGAAATCTAGGGTCAATGTCTAAATTCTGGGTGCAGGGGTGTCATGGCTGTTTGAACAGCCATGTTTGACCCCAACCTGATGGTGCTCATGAAAGTGCTGCAGAGGCATCAGCATAGATTGTTTGGGTCATGGCCACAAACACGGCTCTGTGACCCTGCTTCCACACCCAGCCTGTTACCTGACTGTGGTGCTGTTAATAAAGCCACTGCAAATCCTAAACTGGACCTCCAGCCATGAGCAGATTTTCATGGCAGATTTTGGAAGGGATAATGTATTGCCAAATGGCTAATGAAAAGAAATCTTAAAAGCTGGGGGAGAGAGATTATCTATCTATCTATCTATCTATCTATCTATCTATCTATCTATCTATCTATCTATCTATCTATCTATCTATCTATCTATCTATCTATCTATCTATCTATCTACCTAATCTATCTATCTATCTATCTAATCTATCCTCTACATATACCAATAATTGTTACATTTCCTACAAAACGAAATTATGGTTTCTGGCCTGCCATATTTCAAAGCTGTGGTAAATTCTGTCATGAAAATCATAGCATTAATATTAGTTATTTAAAAACAAAGTGGTAGCAAAAATGCTAACAGTGTTGCTTGCAGGTTTTCACATTTTGTGGTGGGTTTTTTCCTTGTTTTTTTTTTCCCCTAACTTCACTTTCATAGAAACTCCAATTATGAACTGCTTTCCACATGCAGGCTAAAAAAACTTTTGACATTAGCGATGTCAGTGGCAGTCGGAGGTGGTGTCAGAGCTCCCGGTGCGGAGTGCGGCATGCTGTCTGCCCCAGCACCAGAGGCCATGTGACACATCTTTTCAGAATGGCACAGTATCTTTTTCATTACGACTTTTCCCTCTCACATTAGACTGACTTGTTAGCTCACCCTCCCCGGTATCTTTACCTCCACTTTGTAAGTTATTTCTCACTCTGATCAGTCTGGGATCACGTTTGGGATTGGCCCATGCAAGGGAGAGACAAGGCTGAGGAAATATTCAGGCTCAGGAGATACTTAGACTNGGAAGGAAGGAAGGAAGGAGACAAAGCACAAAGAGGGAGAGAAGGATACATATAGAGATGGAAAGAGAAAGGCAAGCAAGAAAGGAAAGCAAGAGAGAAAAAAAATGAAGAAAAGAGGAAGGAAGAACCCTCTCACCTTTTGTTTTGAATGCATATTACATAGTAGACAATAAAGACTTTTGAGTATACTGTATTCCATAAAATACTAAAAAAAGCTAATTTTCGATCTCTGTAAAGAGACAGAAAGAAAAAGATGCTGCTACACAGACTGACCTTAGCAGCATTGCTCAAATTTAGCAATGAAACTGATAGAGTTACATGATGCATATGCAGCAAGGCTCTTCGTCTTCATGTCCTTGTGCTCATTATAAAGGCATGGAGACAGAGCATGGTTTATAGAGTGATGATAAAATATACCATGGCACCTGGGCTCCCTGCAGAGCTCTGAAGATTTATCTGTCTTTAGATGAGGTACTGTATAGGCATGGCTCGCTCCCATCGCTGCACTGGTGAACTTAAACCTAGACTTAAAAGGATCACTCATCTGGCAAGAAGAATAATTTAGCCTTTCCCCATTCCATAGTCCTCCCATGTCTGTATTTTAATAAAGGACATCAGTTTACACAGTTGTGCTGAACTGTGTTTTTTGTTTGTGTGATTTTAAACTATGTGCATTAGAATACCTAATGGTAGCTTTATCTCTGCAGAAGCCTTGCTTGAGTTGAGCAGAGCATGTCTGCTCTTTGTACTAATGCCCATGGAAGAGGACCTTGAAGAATGGTACATGACGGAAGCCAAACTGTAAGCAGAGCAGTAAATCCATGGCACTATTAAGTATTTTCTAAGCTTTATACTGATACCTTAGATGTATTTGTGAGAAAACTAGAAATATAAAATCCTTCCCTCTTCTGTGTTTACCATGGAACAAAAGTGTATTTTAAATGCAAAAAACTTTATCAAGCCTATGCTTTAATAATTGCTTCATTAATGCAATCAAAATCATTCTTACAATCATCCAGAAGCTCAGATGTCAGTCTCCTTTAAACAGGTCTAGAACTGATAAGAAATTAACCTATTCTCTTTCTTATAATGTGACTTTCAGAAGGTAATGGATAGATTATAGAAGGAGGTTTTTAATATATATTGAGTTTTCCAAATAATTAATAGGACGGTCTGAAGAATGTTGTCAATGTTAATGTTAAAAACATGAACACAATGAAAATTTGTTTAGTCAGATATTTATCCTCATCTGGCAGGGCATTTGGAACTAGGTGATCTTTAAGATCCCTTCCAACTGAGACCATCTTATGATTCTATGATCTGCTCATCATATGGTAAGGTAGGATTGTTTCAAATGAGATGCAGACTTTCTTGTTACGTTCTTTGAGACACATATAACAGAAGAAAAATTTGACCTGAATGGGCTGTTGATTGCAAGAGATGACACAACACATAGCTTACTACCAGGATCCACAGTACATCATGCATACTTACTATTTCAGAAAATGTATGAAGCATATCAAACCTTCCAGCATGAAAATACTTGTGCAACCAGAGAAGATTTAGTGAGATTTCTCAGGGAGTAAAAGAAAAAGTACTTTGGATCCTCTTGGGGTCAGACCCTCCTAACTCTTGGGCCATAGAGGGATCTATAATGCAGTGTAGGGTTTAAATTAGGTCTCCTGAGATCTTTAGGGAGCATAAACCAGGAAATAATGTATCTACACTTGTAACTTTAGGTTAAGAAGAAGGAAAACAAATGGAGAAATCTTTCTTCAGGGGGCTGCCAAGACATATGTTATTTATAGCTCTAAAACTAGTTTCAGTTCTATTTTGAAATATTTCCATAGGGAGTTATTTCTAATTGCAAGGCTAAAAATTGTAGAGATGTCTTCTGTGTGTTAATGAGCACCTGTACCTTTTCTGGATGTCTGGGAGTGCCATTCTTCCTCTGTGCTGTCTCATTACATTCCACAGCACTCCTGTGCAGGAATATTTCTTGACTTGGGCAGTCCTCCTTATCCTGGTAGTACAGGGGAGCTAGTATTTCCACCTGATCAACATTGTGGGAGTCTGAGAGCCACTTCCTCACAGCTGGACTTCCATACCTATAAAACACATTTCTTTGTGGTCACTTGCTCATGAAACAGAATGAAAGCAGAGTAAGTCAGGGTTCTTTTTATTGTACAGAGAGTCTGACATCTGGCAAGCATCTGGGTGGGGACTCTTATCAGGAAGGGTGATGTTTAGCGCATTTTACAGGTATAGGACCTTTAATCTGCAAGAGACCTGGGTTCAGAGATGATTAGGCATTATGAAATGGATTGAGTTTTACCAGAGGAAGTAGATGGCTTAACATGTAGAGGACAGCAGGAGATCTGCTTATTTTTCTCCAGGATATCTTGTAGCTCTCCATTAGGATGCCCCAATACTGTGTTGCCAGTGATCATGGCAGTCATAATGGCTCAACAAGCCAGTGTAATTCTCCAGTTTAGTGTAATGTTTCTGCATGACAGAGACACTGTAAATGGGAGCTGGTTGTGGGTTTGCATTCTGTATTTCAAACCTGAAAGTAAGCTGCTTTACAGGTTATCTTGGCTTGAGGACATAGGTTTTCCTTAATGGGAAAAAAAGGGAAGATTCTGTTTGAAGAGAGATGGCAGAGTTGGGGAAGACAGCCACACTTACACACACTGGACCCTGCACAGCCTTTCTGCTGTTTTTGCTATTGTACAACTACAGAAGAGCAGAATTTCAGTGCATATGGAAGCTGCTGCTTCTGCTTATCTAGTGATGGCAGCTCCAGAGAAGGAAAAAATACACCATACTCTAGGATGATTATTAACCTTTAGGAAAAAATTGTGTCCTGTTCCTAATCCTGCTTGTGGCAGGAGCAAAACTGTGATGCTGTTGTGTATCTTCTCAAGGCACGGTGGTATAGGCTAAAAGCTTAAGGGATTGCAGGCAAAAATGTTTATACCTGAAGCAGAAATGTTAATGCAGATGCATGTCTCCTTCAGATATAGTCAGGAGTGGGCATAAAATGGATACCTGATGGTAGCAAAATAAATATATGCTGTCTAAAAATTTAGGAACTGATTCCTTTAACTAGTATCTCACTTTGCTAACAAGCTCATTTTGACTGGGAGAAGTCACTAGCAATATTAGCAATGGCCTTTTCTTTGTCCTGAAAGTCTACTGCTTAGATTAATTTGCCATCAGGAAGATAAGTAGGTGCTTCTGTTCTTTTTTCTTGTTTTCCTTTGGTACTGGACCCATGCTTTGCCAAGCAGCATTTATTCCTAAATAATGGAATACCTCAAGGGTTAGGATGAGAGAGAAACATTTTGTCTGGAAGGGATAACTAATCAACTCAAGACCTTTTCAGAGGAGATCAGGTGTGTAGGCAACAAACAGATTAATTCCAGTTTTCATTTTGCCTCATGAAGGTGAATTTCCAGAAGCAATAGCAGATAGCTGGTGGGTTTTTTGGTTTGGTTTTCTTTTTTTTTTTCATTGCATGACTTGGGGTTTTCACTGCCTGGAAAAAAAAAAAAAAGGATGCATTATAAAGTGGACACACCTTTGGGGTTTTATGTCTGAGCCAACCACTGTCTGTAAGACTGTTATACCTTTTGTTCATGAAGACAGGAAATTAAATTTCAGTAGCAGCAGTTCACCTACAAAGGATATGGATAAACATGAAGTTACTATTCCACTGTAGTACTCTTCTGCTACTGCTAGGATGAAAGCTGAGAAAATGAGTGGGGGAAATAAACTGGTGACTATGTACTGGACTAAAGCAAGTAAAGGTAAAACTTTTAGCTGAAAAGCCATGTATGTTTTGTTTGGAGTGGAGCTGAAATGAATGCAAAAGGTTTATTAGAGGTTTATAGGCCTGTGGACTGCCTGTGAAAAGAGTGGAAATGTTACATTCAGGACTTACAGTATTCCTGGGCTTGTTGATAAAGTGATGCTTAACCTCTGGTGTTTTACTGCATGAGTTTACAGTGTCTGACTATTGAGCAGTTCTGTTCATTTGGGTGCAGGTCAGAATCTGTCGCCTCAGTCACAATCTTTGATGAAGTGACTATCTCAGAATCTTAAAACCATGGCCTGAATAGTTTAACTACATTGTTCAGACTCAAGATAATTTTATATATTTTGGCTTTGTTTATGTTAGTTTGTTGTTAGTTTTTTCCCACTGTAAGGAGATGACTGATCATGAACAAACAGTCCTTTAATCTTTAATAAATGGAACAGACCGAGCTTCTCAAACCTTTCACTGTAAGACTATTCTTTAAGTGCTTAGCCACTACTTCAGATTTTCACTGAATGCTTCCAACTTACCTAAAATGAACTTTATTAGTCACCTAGCCCTGCCAATGGTTATTTCAAGCAGCTATGTAAGATAACTAAATATAAGCCCATCAAACTACAGAGCTTAAGAGAGGTTAGAAGCTTCTATTGTACTTTTTGTGATTTGTACAGATATGAGCTCCAAAAGTTGCCTGAGGAAAATGTTTTCTGAAAATGTGGTTAGAGAAGTAGATTTTCTTTTCCCCATCCAGACGTCCACAATGACACATTATTTGTAAGACACAGGACTTATTAATTTGGCTTTGTAATTTCCTTATAAGCTACTTAAGCATCACAATCAAAGTCAAGAAAAAAACAAGTCCCAGTAAGAACAGAAACTCAGATTTGGAGGTGAAAGTTTGCAAATGGGCCTTGTCCTCAGAGAGGCTCAAATGAAAACCCTAAGCACTGGGGTAAAAGAAAAATCCAATTTCTATCAACATATAAGAATGGTCAGATGCACTGCTGGGAATGCAGAAGACTGCCTTTCTGAGCAGCTGAACTACTGAAGCATGTTGTCCTACGAATTCATGTCCTCTGCACTAAAAAACTTTTTCTAGTACCAGCTGCAATAAATACATCTGTGTATTGTTGCAACTATGAAATAAATAAAATAGCATGAAATTGCATGCTCCCATGGACAAGAGTGTTTTTACCAATTTCTTGACTGTCTGACTCATATAAGGTACAATAGTTGAGTTCTGCCCATCTTTTCTTCAGTGGAGGCACTTTTTGTGTGTGTTTCCTCTAACTATTCATCAACTTCCACAAAAGTTATAGAAAATTAGATACCCTTCAAGTTTTACCTCTTCTTTTAAACTGGTTTAATTTGTTTTTATGGATTAAGGAAGGTTATTGTGCAGGAACAGACAGACAGGCCGATCATCCTGTTCACATCTCCTTCAGAAAGCAGGTTCCTTCAGAAAGGAGAAATAAAGAAAGAATAATGCAAAGAAACCTGAAGCAAATCCATTTATCTCTTTTACTTTCTTTCTTTTGCCATTTCACCTTTTCTTGAGTTTGAGGTTCACTCTTTTAAGGCAATTTCCACTTTCAAGATGAACACAAAATTAAAATTTGCATATATGTTGACTGATAAGCAGTATTTTGTACATTTTTCGTTACAAAATCACATTATTTCTCTGGGTTGTTTACAAGAAAGAAATCTAAATGTGTGAAATTCTTCTGTTACTTTCTGTTCTGGGTGTCAGTATTTTACCAGACACCAGTATATACAGTCCATTAAAAGCTAAATATTTTGTATTATTAAATGCTCTGTGGAATGGAATTTCTAAAATGAACTACCCAAGCATAACATCTAAGGACTGGAGAAGATCAAGGAAGTGCTGTTCACAGTGGATTTGAGAAAAAAGAAATAAAAAAGATCACTTGACCATCAATGCAGACCTTTTAGAGGAAGATAGACTTTATATAATGCGTCTTCATTGTTGTATTCATCAGAATTATCAAGCTTTCAGCAGAGACCTAGCCAAATTGGATCTGACTGCCTTGTGGTTTAGAGCATGCTTAACTTACAGCTTTAAAAAATGAATGAAGAATGAAAATCATGATTGTGGGCAGATTCTTCCAAAATGTTTCAGCTACTCTTTATTTCATCTCACTGCTCAGCCGCCCAAATCCAGATAGAAATATCAAATACCCAGGGAATGGCATAGAAAGAGCCATCACAGGGAGAAGAGGACATCCACTTGGACTGATGTAATCCCCCAAATGTCTCTCCAGCTCAGCTCTAATTGATGTTGTCATGACTTGGCAGAGCGAAAGCAAATTTGTTGATGAAATTTTCATCACTATTAAATGAGAAGATCAGCCTTATGTAAGATCATCAAGTGGATAGCAGAAATTAGGAAGTTAAGCTGTTATCTAAGCACCTTATCTTACAACTATAGAATTTAAAAATTCAGGCCCAGCTCCCTTTCTGGGGTCTTTTACAAAGTTCTTTCCAGACTGCACAGGAAACTGCCTGGTTGAAGCAGATGTTCAGCTTCACACACAAAAAAGTAGCAGATCCCACTCAGCCACTCCTGTGTTTTTGGAGAATGGGGACACACTGGGGAGTCTGAGAAACTCTACTGCTCACTGAGTAGCAGGGTTTTCTGATGTCATTTACTACATATATCAGCTGTAACTGAGGGATGCAAAAAGACAGCTTTGCTTTGTGCAAATGAAGAGGTTTTTCATTTGTGTTGCCTTAAAGGCTGGATGGAAAAAGTCATAATTGTCAGTGCAGTGGGGGTCAAAACACAGATCTGGATCTCTAACAAACGTAGTGTCCTTGAACAACTCTCTCTTTTTCTCCTTTTGTTTTCTTCAATTTTTTTGTCTCCTTTCCTTTTTAGTTTGAACCTGCTTCTAATAAACCAGAATTAATCCCTAATTAGAAGCAATGGGGTTCTTTTTTTTCCTTCTACTCTGCTCATGAAATTCCTGTTGAGTGTGACACTCTGGCATAAAGCTTCCTTCACAGCAGCATTAAGAAATTCTTTTCACTTCTGGAGCCTGTGAGTTTGGTAAAAGTCTCTTCCTTACCCTGAGGTCAGTGATGTCTGTAGTTTAATTTAGGCATTAGAGAGAAACAATTAGTTTGCCTGATGCCTAAACTGCTGCTGAACAAACAACCACAGAAGCTGAATCTTGAAAAAAACTCCTCACAACTTTATTTATCTGGACTCTCAGTTGCCATCCAGATGCAAGAAATTACTTTACTTCATTTTAATTCTTGCCATTTTCTCAGCACTGTGCTACTTTAGCAGGCAAATAAATGCAATAGGAAGATACCTATAGATATGTTCAGCAGCTGGAGGGTTTATGATCTAACCTAAAAAATGCAAGTTAGTTTTCTTGTAGTAATTAATACCAGCAACATTTCTACTAAATGCTTCTGTGTGCCTCATAGAGCTCTTCATGTCTCAGCAGTGGGTTGAAGCTCTGAGGGGCACAGTTTCACTCACCAGCCACGAGTTTTGCTGAATGGGTTTGTAAACCTAAGTGAACACTCATAAAACTTAGTCCCAGGCTTCACAACAACTCCTAATTTAAATTCTAAAGGAATAAACTTAACCCACACTCTTTACCAGACATAAAATTTATTTTACAGAAGCAGAAAAACTCCAAGTCATTTCAGCAGGAGGATTTTAAGCCTTGAACAATGGTTAAACACTCTTTTGTCCTGAATGCGAAGATCCCTGCACTGTTGGAAATAGAATCATGGGGTTTTTTTTAAACTTAGCCTTAAAATAATATCACCCCTGATTGAGAAAATAACGGTAATTTTGGAGAAAATAAAGTCCTGAAAAATGAAGAAAATAAAGACGAGGCTTATATCAGTATTTTCTACTATAGACCACATAGAGTTATCTGTAAAACTGACTACTAATGAAAAAAATAGTAAAGGGAGAGACAATCCTTATTGCTTTTCAGCTGACACGGGGAATGTACTTGAAAATGTAGATGTTCCTGTAATTGTAAAAATACTATATTCTGGTAAACAATCCAAACTTATTTCAACCACCTGAGGCCCAGGAAAAAAGTGATAACCTCTGTCAAGACCACACTTGGTGCTATGTTTTGCAGTATTTCAGGAAGAGACACAGTGCTTACTGTTATGCAGAAGAGAAAAAGTATATTTATTTTCATCATGAGGTGAACTTTACATCATTACTTAACTTCTACAGTGCATGTCTTTTTTCTGAGCTACTATCCCAACTGCTGATGATAGATAATAACATTGTGATTTGTTTGGATTAAAACTAGTCAAAAATAATCACGAAAGTATTGTCTGTATCATCTGCCATACAGATGAGGCTAACATTTTCCCACAAAAGCATACATAGGGTCTGAATAATTTGAGGATGGAGTTGAGAGAGATAATGGGAAAAAAGATCAACAATGTGTATTCCAGAGGCTTCCAGCTGGACTTGAAATGAAAATAATGACTGTTAGGATGTCAATCTGCTCTTTGATAAATCTCATAATTATTATCAGACCCATATCTGACAACAGCTGGCTATGAGAGAGGAATCAAGCTACTTCCACCAAATTACTTTGTCCGTTGTCTTCTTCACCTCAGGCTGCTGGAAAAGTTTAATGTGATTAAGCTTGACCTTTCTTTCTCATAGATCTTTTCAGTTTATGGGTATACTTGATCCAGTGACGAGACTGTATGTTGAATTTTAAAACTCATATGGTTGATTTCAAAACCATGAACATCAGACATGTACAACTAGAAAACAGATTCGTTGTTTATTTGGGTCTAACCAAAAGTGCAAAGTGTTAATAGGAAAAAAAAAAAAGCTTATTTCTTTTCAGTAATCCTATTTTACTAGAATATTTTCTTCTGCTGACAGTGCTAAGCTGGGCACCACTGTTAAAGAGTGGCAAAATTAAGTCCTTTCACATTTCCCTCTTCTAAGTCATGTTAGCCAAACTGGCGATAAGACAACAGCGCACTGCTCTTAGGTACTCATGGCTTTTACTTCTCCTCAAAACTATAAGTGTTCAATAATCTAAAGGCCTAACATCTCTGCTTTTCACAGGGCACAATTGAAAAAGTTAAGAACCCTGATCAAGGAACTGTTCTCACACTTGTGAGATGCTTTGATAAACTAAATAGAAAGTTCTGGTAAAAATATTCATTTTAGGCTAAAAATCTTCTAAATTTCTGAAAGTATTATTGGATATGTTTTTTTGCAGATTATGTTCAATTCAGTAAACACAAACAGAGCAGACTTTTGTTTGCCAGTTACTCATTCAAATAAGCATACTTTTTTAGTATAAAAACAAAGAACTATACGGAACTCAAATGCAATTTGCCAGTCAACAGGCTTTTTTTTTTTTTATCATAGATGGTTTAATATGAATGAGCTTAGCCTTTGCTTGGCTATTTCATTCACATAATCTCTACCTTACTCTTTTTATCTTTCTAGTATGAGTATATGGAAAACAGGAATCTCAAATTGCTATCCTATACTTAACCTCAATCCATGTGGACTTCTATAATTACTTGATTGTCTTGTTCAATAATTCACTGTCTCATCTATCAGTGAATGCAGTCTTACAAAATTGGGTTTTGAAACTACTATTGAATGTATCATTGCATCAGAGAAAATTCTTTTTTGGTCAACTTGGTATATAAATGCCTGTATCTTAAAATCCATGGGTGAGATCTTGGGAAATGAGATGGGAATATGAATAATTTAGGTGAAACAGTGTTCCCACACAGAAAATCAGATAGAATATCTGCTGGAGGACTGCAGATTGTTCACTCTCAAAGTCATCTAGCAGTTATTTCTCTTCCTGAACTTTTCCTTGCTCTATAGGTAATGCTTTGCTTCTGTGAGTACTCCAAGAGTAGGCTCAGAAAGAAGGTAGTGAACTGTAGCAAGGTATTTGGAGGCTGCTCACAAAGCAGGATAAACAGGGGTCTGTTATACCAAAGATCAAAACAAGGTCACACCTTTTCTTCCTGTTGAGACTTCAGAATCAATTCTGTTATCGTACCTGAGTAAAGCTTTAGAAATGGCTGAAACAGGACAGCAGATTGTAGAGGGCTATGGAAGTTTTGGAGGTGTGCTAGTGCCAACACGAGTTTCTCCTCTCTCTTCATCTCCATATTCACCTCCCCTAGCAGCCTTCCCACCTCTCACATCATGTGATCCTGATTCCTATCTTTTTCCTTCCCCTTTACACCCTTCTCAGCTACATGCCTCTGTGACTCTGTGAGCCTCTTCTCCAACATCCTTCACGTTTACAGATAATTTCGTTCCACTCTTCCTACTTCTTTGTCTTCATCCTGCAGCAGTCTCTGAGCAGTAAGCTGTAGAGATGGGACATTGCTGTGCCAGCAAAGCCAGCCTCTGGCTCAAAAGATACATGAAGTCAAAAAGCAATGTTTTTGGCCATGTCTAAAGCTTACACTGATAATATATTGTTTTGGTGCCTGTGCTTATTGCATTACAAAATAGTCTTATCCTGTTCCAAGTCTTTCTGGGCCTTAAATTGCATTGCATTTGGTGTTCCACATTTAAACAATAGTCAACTCTGAGAAAATCTGTGTACATGCAGGCAAAGATATCTACTGGGTGAATGGTCTGCAGCAAAATGTGCAAAATGTTATTCACTGAGTTCAGAAGAAAATACAAGTGATGTAACTACAGGATGTTTCTTTTTTGACTTGAAAGACATGGCTGAGAAAAGATTTGACCAAATGCCTCATAGTTTTGGATTTCTTCAAGCCTTCTGAGACATGTACTGTTACTAAAAAGAAAATAATTTCTAGAAATTTGCTAGAAATTTCATAATATGATATTAAAAAGATGGTTACTCTGAGACCTATTTAAAATGTGTATCTATTTTATGTATTAATATATGCAGTATAGTGACATAGAATAAAAAACTAAACAAAATTCCACTCAGTTTTTAATGTAAACTACTGAAAAAAGCTGATTGAAGTTTTCAAAAATTTGAAAATGTTATGAAAGTGTAATTGGATGCGAGTGTGGGTGCAAAGTATGAGACTAGTTTTTTTAAAAATTACAAAAAATATTTGCTATTTTCAGCCACCTCTGCATCTCTGTGTATTTAAAATTCCATTTAAAATACAAAACTCATTTAAACTTCAGACTTTTGTGATATTTTCAGGAGATCCTTATATTAGAAAAAAAGAAAAACCACAGCAAAAAATGCAAAATTGCTGTTTCTACCTCTGAAACAAGAAATAAAGAAAAATATTTTCACATTGCCCAATTATACAGTTTTAATAGTCATAACTATGCACCAGTGACATTTAGTAAATATACTTACACCAACATCCTCATCCAGATATCCACATTTCATCATTAAATATGATAAAACTAGTATTAAATTTCTCCTTAGAATGAAAATCTATGCAACTGATAATTAAACAAAACAGCAATTGAATTGAATCAAATTATTTAATGAGAAAGCCAGTAAAATAATAATAAAGACAAATCAACTATTGAGAAGTTACCACTGTAAATAAAAATTGCATTTTGACCTTGATTTCATGTTCACCATTATTCATTCAAAGATTCAATTGTTTCAGGGGGAGCTTTAACTGGGATATTGAAGAGGGTGAATTAATAGAGAAGGATTAAAATTTCCAGAATGAATGAAAATTCCAAGAAATAGGATTCACTTGAAGCATAGACAAGAAAAACATAAAAATGCATTGTCTCCAAAGACCACAGAATTTCAAGCTAGCCTGTCACACTGAAATAAAAATTATTTCAAATGAATGCTGGAAAAACTGAATCAAGCAATTGGTTGTTGTCTGTATAACTAGAGTTTCATTAAGTATCCACACAATTTTTTTACTTTATTCTCTTTCTCTCACACAAAAAGATCTGCATATTCACCCTAGTTAAAGATGATTTTTAAAAATACTTGAAAAGAACCCACCCAACCAACCAAAACAAAACAAACAAAAAACCCAAACTAAAACAAAAAACTTAAAGGAAAAAAGAAGACATGAAATGACCAATGCCAGAATTGTCACATAAGGACAGTCTCCCTCTAAACCTTTGTGAATATAAACATTAGATCTGGAAGGAGAAATACATATCCATTCTCTATTAAAATTTAACTCCAGACTACTGTTGTCAATATTTTTGTAGATAAAGAAGGCTCAAAACCTACAATAAAAATTGACAGAACGGGTTAGAAGCCAATGAAATACAGACATGAGTATTTCCCACAGAATTAGAAAATGCTATAACAAGTTTAATAGGGAATTAATGAAGATTGCTAAAACAGGGGCCCCTAATTTAGTGTATCAAAACAGATATCTGTAATCTTGTTTATCTTTAAAGCATGCTGAAGTGTTTTGATGATTCCGTGTATTATTGCAGTTGTGCTCTCCACTCCAAATGTGAAGTTGAAGCTCACTTTTTTCCAGGAATATAACTGACAATGAATGTGGTCAGACAGTATTACATAGAGAAGCTTTGAGTCAGTTCTTTATTAATAGGAAGAAAAGTTTCTTAGAGACCTTAACTATTTTGGTTATGCCTTGTGGAAAGCAGAGATATTTGTCCTTTCAGAACAGACATAGTTTTGAGAGGAAGTAAAATTTCATGAGAAATAAGAACCTGGGAGATTGTACATTCAGGGGGTTATGATCTCATAAATTCTGACATAGATGATACAGAAATTTTTACAGGTTCTTTGATGTTAAAATGCACAGAAGGTGTTCAGTAGGACTTACAGAGTAGAAAAATAATTAGAGATCCTAAAGCTCACACTAGCAAATTTAACAGGCATCTACCTGCACAGGTACTTAATTGTCTCAGTTTCTCAAAAAATGTGGGTTTTATTCTGCACCTTACTAGAATGCTTTAAATATTATATGCACAGAGCCCTGGAGTACCAGAGCACCTGATCACACCACAATGAGAATGAACTGAGAGTGAGGACCTTCTTTTTCCCAGTCACCCTGTGTCATGACAGGGACATATCTGTATAAGGCAGGTTTAGTAGAGTGTGCAGTAGGCATCCTGAGAAATAGATGCAATTATTGACTACTGAAGGCTATTCAGGAAACTCAGATAAGCATTGGAAATTTTTGGATCCATCTCCAATCACAGATACACAGTTTAAGGGTCATTTGGTAGTAATCAATAGGGTCTTGATTGCCTTATAAATGCTCACTTACTGATCTTCTCCCATGCTATTTGCCTCCAAATCTATACTGCAGGAGAATGGCCACTCCTGCAGAAGCAGAGGACATAGGCTGGAAAGTGGCAACCCTGATTTAAAACAGATGAGTAAAAGAGCATGAATTGGGTATGGCCACATTTGCACGAATAACAGACTTTCTCATTAACTAGTCTCATCATTAGCTTTCTTTTGACACATATATCTGCACCTGAGCTGATGCACTGTATCTTTTTCTCCATCTATATTTTGAACCTTGCTGTTGAGCTCCGTTCTAACAGGAACGCCCTGCCCTGCTTGCTGGCTGTGGTGGTGTGAGCAAACCATTTCCTGTTTGGATTAAAGATGATTATTTTCAGCTGATGTAAGCGGTGCGAAACAGAAACATCCAGCAGCAAGTCTAGCACGGCTCCTTGCGGTATGGCTGTGATGGGCTGCTCTCTTTGCTTGCCAATGCACACCAGGATGCCTTGAAACATGAGGAGCCATGCGTGCCTTGGCCCCCAGTGCAGCTAGAGAAGGTGGAACTGATGTCAGAGTAGATAACGATAGCTCATTCCAGGGTCCCAGCTTCCACAGCCTAACTTCACAATATAGTCATGAACCTGTAACCACTTTTTTTTGTATGTTTGTGTACCTGAGTGTGGGCATGCAGCTGATCTGTTGGAAAGCTACTTAACTGTCTGGGTTTTGCATGCAGATTTTACTTGGACAGCAGAGATTCACTTTGGCTATTTTAACTGAAAACAGCAGAAAACTCAGCTTAAAAACAAACAAACCAACCAAACAAAAATCCCAAACAAAACCCAAACCCAGTGAAAAAGAGCAGGAGAAATAATTGTTTTAACTTTGCACATTCCTGAATTACTGCACACTTACTACCTCACTTATCTACTCACCCAGATCTTTGAGCTTGATGTATTTTTTTCTGAACATAGATACCTATTCCAGCACTCTAAAATGACAGCTCCTGGGTCTGAAGTAGCACAAGATAAATCGGAGTAGTTTTGCTGAAACCCGAATGTTGGAACAGAAGGGATGTCTGAGATTACAATGAGAAGTTGCTCTTCTGTCTCTTCAACAATCCCTGAGAAGCCAGACATAGGTGTAATGACAATCATTTGTTAAATGAGATTGTGGCATTGAATTTTCACAATGGGAACAAAATTCCGTCAGGAAACAGATCAAACTCCTAACATATTCTCTGCTTGACTTGATTCCATTTTCATTGTCTTCTGCACCAAGCTAAGGCCACTTCTGAGAGGTTTAGTCCATACAGTTCTGCTTAAAGAAACACATAACTAATTTGTAAGGTTTTCTGGCTTCAGGTGGATCAGTCACTATCTAGTAAGTGCTTGAACTGACTTCCTGTGCAATCATGTTCATGTACCTTACACAGCATATTTGTAGTGTTTCACATCTCTTAAAATAAGGAGTTGCTGTAAAAATCTGTTGTAATTAAACAGTGGACAACACACTGTCAGGTAGAGACCCAGGTGCATGAATTGCATGCAAAAAAAGAAACCATGTTTCTTGAAGCATGACAGTAAGGAGGATGATTTGGGTGCTTTTTCCTTATTTTTTTTCCCCATCTGTTCTCAATTACAAGAAACTCCTCCCACTAGTTTAAAGGAAAAAAGTACACCCTGCAAAGCCTCTCATCTCTGTACAATATGTGACATCTGTATGTAACAGATGGGCTTTCAGGTCTCTTCATCACTAGCTTTATTTCCCAGGATCTATGACTGCAGCACCTATTCTCAAGATGTATAAGCAAACTCAAAATAAAAGGGCCTCACACTTGCTGTCCCTGTCCCTGAGGTGAACAATACAATGTCATCCACCATTAGTCTTTATTTCCAACCAGGCAATATATGTGGGTTGGGAGAGAAAATTAGTTTTCTTTTCAGCTACTGGAAGGAAATTGTCAGTGAAGGCTGATTTTTTCTTCCCTGAATTTTGGTAGTTTGTTTTTGTGGGTTTTTTTTTTTTTTGGGGGTGGAGGGTGTTAACAGCAAGGTCTGAATGGATGTTCTTGTAGATAATGTAGCTGGGCCATATTCAGAGTCTGCTATCTCAAAGTGAAAAAGTATTATTATTCATTTTGCATGGGGACTTGTTCAGATGAGAAGATTGCATAACCTTCCTTTGTGACAATGTTTGTCCTGTTCTGAGTCAGACTGACAAATGCTGTGTATGCTCCATGCATGGGGACACCATAGCTGCCTGCCCTCCCACAGGCCTTACTGTAGTGTCAAGCCTGATAGAAAACAGCAATGACTTGACTGGACACAGTCTTCAAAGTAGTGAGTGCTTTTGAACATCTTATGTATTATTTGCATAGTCAACATTATCTGCTTTAAAGGAGAGTCATTCCATAATGTGTTCTGAACTTAGAAGCCAACAAGGTTATGTTAAGCTCTATTTTGACCTAAAAATGCAAGCCAACAGACAATTCAGTCATCTCTCTGTCAGTTTCTTTAAATAATCTAAAATATCTGGGGGCTGCCATTCCCCTTTGCTCCTTCATCTCATCTCCTCCACCTTCTTGAATTCTGGTTATTTCTTTTCCTGGCTAGTTATTTCTTTTCTTGTGCCTAACTTGGTTCCTCAACTGCTCATTCCATGACCTCAATTTTTTGGTGCTGTCTCCCCTTGGCTCTCTGCAGGTACCATGCAAGAGCTCTTCCTGCTGGTGTGCCTATCCCAGCAGTGCATTTCCCTATGTTCTCACTGCCTTTGTCTTCACAGCAGCTAACATTCATCCACTTTTGCGTGACCAACAGAAGTGCTGCTGCTGAGAAGAACATGCAAACCTGTTGAATCTACTGCTTTTTATTGTCACATAGTTGCAGGATGCTGGCAATCACTCATTGGAAGGTGGGAAAGCTCAGGGCTGTCCTATGAACAGCTATGAATCATGTATGTGTCAGAAGGCATATTATGCTGTAAGATGTGAAGAAAAAAGTCATTAAAATGACTCTTGTGTAACTTACGAAAAATAGGTATTTGTCTAAATGTTATGTTTGATTTGTTTTGTTCTGTTGTTGTTTTTTTTTAACTACAAACCACAGAAACAGGAGGAGACAAAGTAGAGAGAGGAAGAAAGAATGATAAACAATGGTTATTGAGCAGCTGATCAAAGAATGGGCCATTCAAATGGGTTTAAAATAATGTGGCCACAACTATTAAGCTCACAAACTTGCACAGTATATACAATGATGCTAACCTCAAACCTAGCTAAAGCACCTCATTGCAGATCCTGGGCTGATTAGTAGTTTTGGGCAGTGCTTTAGAAATCCCACCTGTAATACACATCTTCAACTCCTGTGGGAGGACACAACACAGTGAGTGCTGGTGTCCACTACACATTGCTTCTTGTGGTTCCTATATGCAATTCTACACAACACTGATGGAACCATCTTCTTCCCACTCTTGAATGAAATCTAACATCTGGGATGGCTATTCTTTTAGCCATCTACAAACAAAAGTAAAACAAAAAAAGGAGTTTGATCATTTTCTGTAGAACTGACCTAAAGTTTTCTCTGAGCCATAGTATTCATCAGAAAAACATCGGCTTGCTAAAAAAAAAANNNNAAAAAAAAAAATCAAGCCTGTGTTGACTACCATAAGATATGTTTCCTTCATTTCAATTCACTTGGCTTCTCCTTTCCTCACTCTACTTCTCTCTTTACTTTTCAGTATTTTTAGTTATACTGTATCTGTCAAACCCATGCTATAATTATACTATAAATCTTTGAGCTATCAAAAACAACATAAAATAATTTTATTGAATTTCACTTCATATTCAGTAATTTATCCTGTTTGAAATTCTGTAATTTTACATTTAATTCAGAGGCTAAAGGGTCTTTAAAATTATATGATATCTGAGAAAAAATATAGCATGTAAAGCATCATTCTTTCTACCTGGACATTACATTATAGCGTGATGATAAAGATTGTGAATACAGGGTTTTCTTTGAGATATATGTTCCTTGTCTATGGAGTCACTGACTCATCATAGAATAAGTCACTGAGCTCTGGCTGGTTTCATAATCAAAGAATTTCCATCTTACAACAATTGAAGCCTTACAGCTTTACTCTGTCAAGGAGCAGGAAAAAAGATGGTGAGAGTTATGGAGCAGACCAGTGTCTGAGGTGATGGTTCTAAAGAGGTATCATTTTTAATATGCATTTCACCACCTGCTGATCATCTTCCTACTTCTGGGTATTCATAGGAAAAGAAACTGGCCATAAGACTCCAAAAAATGATGGACACTTACATTCCCTAATGGGATTTCTGTTTAGCAGACCCTATTTTCAGTAAGTCTAGTCACTTTATCTCATCTATATAATGAGTTATTTCCTTCATTCTGAGAAATATATGAATTTAGATTATATTTTGTATTTTGTTTGTAATCTTAGACCATCATGTTGACAATGGTACTAGTACTACGGATCTGAATTTTTCATGCTGAAAATGTTTTTTTATTTATTGTCCTCTAAGGACAACCTTAACAATCTTTGGTTTAGTCCAAGAAAAAGTGAAGTGTTAATCAGAATTACCAGCATTTTCCAACCAGTGAGTGCAGCTGGAGTCCAGGAAAATCAAAGGTAAGGTGCTTCCCTGCTCTTACTCTGTACTCATATTAGTGGCTCACTGGATTAGATGTTTACTTGAGAGTTCATGTTGGCAATTGTTTATTGAGGATTCAACCTTTTTCATTGTGAGTTTTCGTTTGCACTTTGAACATGAACATGCCTGTGAAAAACACAGTGCATACTATCTTCCCTGAGTTTTTCAGGCAGATGTACAAGTGGTATTATTTATGCTTTAACTTAACACATATATACCACATTTGAAGTGAGATAGTGTGGCAAGAGTACAAGATTACGAATGGTTTTCATAGCTCACCCTTTCCCAGAGGGTTTGCTTGCACCTGTTTTTCACCACAAGAAGGACGTTAAATTTTCTGATATGTGACCACGTTGCAAATGAAAGATCTTTGAGATAAAAAGCAATATGATTGACTTAAAAGGTCAAACTCTAATATTTTAGTCTGTCAGTTTATGGTGTGATAATTTCACAGAAACATCAAAGATACAGTGTGACCCCCCTGAACATATTTCTCACCTTGAGTAACTTGTGGCTCTCCTCAGATTTCATGGTCCATCAACACACACTTCAGCTGTGTTCCTTTAATAACAGCAGAACAGGTTGACAGAGCATTTATCTTGATATTGACTTGCTGGGGTGCAGCTTTTATAGCCTGTATTAGGAATAGTGGGCTACTCTGCCCATTGCCATCAGGAAAGAACCAGGAGCGCTTTAAAACAACACAGTATTAATTTTGAAACTTTTCCAAGAGATCAGTCAGTTGAAGAGTTGGTATAAATTTGTGTAAACTAGCAGGCAGGACTTAACTCATGAATGTCAGGAGTCTGGTTTGAGATTGAGATCCCCTATGCTTTATTTCAAAGAGGAGCTATGCAGCACCTCATTTCATGGCTGCAAGTGGTTCAGTGTCATTCACATCTCATCCAAGCAATCTCCCTTCACATACAAAATGACACAGTTTGAGATCTGGATCCAGAAACCTGGCATGAAGTGCAGGGATCTTCCTCCTGTAACCTAACAGGAAATAGATTGCGTTCTCAGTCAACCATGATGCAGTATGGTCCTCATATGGTAGTCTTATAAGTGGGCAGAGAGAGACCCAGATGAGATGATTCTGTTGATTATTGAGTCTCCAGTATTTTAACAAAAAAACAAGATATGTGTCTGCAAGGATCTAGGTAACCCTATGTTGCTCTTCTGCAACCAACCTCCTTTCCTCATCTTGTGGTTCTCAGTTTGTAAACCACTGTCTCCTAAGCATAGGCACACATCTTCAAAGACATACTTACAGGGCTACCAGGAGTATGAGAAAGAGGATTTCAGTATTTGGGATGCACAGTCAGGAAGCATGCATTAGAAGAGTATTCCTGGAGTTAGACAGGAAGGGCTGCACATACAACCAAGAATGTGGCAGGTGATGTGGCAACACATACCACAGAGTCCAGAGCGCTTGGGAAGGAGTGAGATGAGAGGGGAAAGAAGTATTTTCACCAGCTCCCTGGGTCATTACACGCACACCCATGCATCACTCTGCCTGGCTATTCTCATCTGGTCATACCTGTGGTCTTACCAATACCTCTAGTACAGTTCTGTTACTCCTTATTCCTTCTCACTCCCACACCTGAACATGGGAACATAAACCAGATTCAAACTGAAATATACTGTAGGAAAATGCACTCATCATGCAGCACCCCCACCAATTTCCTTTATTTAAAAAAATATTAGAACACTGACAACAATAATAATGGGTTTGCTCCCTGGTACTTTGTAAAGGTCCTTATCCTGTAGCAATCTGCACTTGGGAAGATTTATCAATTTGTGGTCTAGGGGTAAAAATTTTGATTTAAGATTATATTTTGCATCCATGTAACACAATAATGGAAATTCATCCAGTGATTAATCCAGGATATGATATAACTTGGTTTTTTTACATTAGGGAACAGAAGAAGGGACCAGCATAGAAAGAAGAGAAGCATTTAAGCATGTGCAGTCTTTATTTTTCATAAGGATTTTTATAATGCTTTTCCACAATAAGCAGAAATTTCTCCTAAAGAGTCATTCTAGTCTATTGGGTAATTAGTATGCATATTAAAAAATTTTAAATATATATTTAATCAACTGGCTACATAAAATGCCTGAAGCCCTAAATACATATGAACCCAATAGACCAGAACAGCTGAAAAAACCCCAAAACTTGCTCCAGGCTCCTGGGGTACATTCCATGGAATTTGCTTCTAAAATAGTCTAGAATGGACTTGAAGAAGCTGGAACAGTTATAAAGAAGGCTCTTTTCAGATCACAGACATAATCTGAATTGAGGTAACAGAAGGGAGTTTGAAGGTTTGTCTGGAAGGATACTCTAACAATTAAGATAGCCCAGGATTTGAATCTCTTAAGTGCCCTTTCAGAAAAGTGCAGCTGTAAGCCCCGTCTGTGAGCCTGTCATCTTCAATTGTGCCTCAGTTTCCCCTTTTGTAAAATGGAACTAACTACACTTAACCTCTTCACATCCTTGAGAGGTGTGTTAAAGAGAAATATCTAAAGATACAATAGTGACAGATAAATGTTAAGGTCTCACTGAAAACCAGGAAGAAGAGGAATTCTAAGTGCCCTTCATGCCCTTGAAAATCTCACCTTTATTTCATTCATGGCTATAATGCACTTTGAGACCTTTGGAGGAAAGGGTTATAGATGTGCAAAGCTGCTGGGGAAGATGGAGTAAAAGTTGACCGAAAGGTCAATTTCAGAAGCAAAGGAATATAATATGAGGATAACCTATGGCAAATACCCTGAAGGCTACACCTGGGAATGTGTGAGTATGAAGTCGAATTATGCCTTTAGATAATTCCGAGTTAAAGATGGTATTATGCCAACATAACAGCAGAGGAAGGTGACCTATGGCATCTCAGGGGACCAGAAACTGGTCATTCATTCTTCAGTTAACCATCCATATGTAAAAGTCTTCTCTGACCACTCTAATGTGGATTATCTCAATGAGCAGTTTCTCAGTGGTCATCTTTTCTTTTCTGGAAACTGACACAATTCTCTCCAATAGCCCCTAGTCAGGGAACAACGAAGACTTCAGCTATGTGCTTATTTGCTCAGTAATCTCAGATTTTATTTCATGGTCAAAAATCCATCACCATTTCACCAAATAATTCAGCTCATAAGCATCACCTCTTAAATCTGCTCTTATGCAGGCTACAGTAAAGCTGTAGTAACATACTGGATTCCATGGGAAATGTTTGGAACCTGAAGAAGCCTAAATTTACATTACTGCATTTATCTTTCTGTCACTCAACTTTGTTAGCTACTTTCCATCACTCTGCAGTTGAAAGATCTCAAAATTTAGCATACTCTAAATTTTAGTTTAAAATGAAGAATCTTATCCACATGGAACAAAATAACAATTGCTAAAGGCACTGGAATAATGTTGTAAAGAATGACAGGAATAATTCCAGGTGTATTTAGGTTTTAAGCTGAAATCAGGAAACTATGTTTTATGTAAGATTTCTACAAGCTAGGCTTACCTGGAAAATAAAAATTGGAAAATACAAATTAATTTTATTAGTTTGTTTTAGAAGAAAATTCTTAAGTAACAAGTAGTAGATATAAACAAAACAACTAAAAAGAAAAGCTTACTGTGATGCTCAGACAAAAAGAATTACCGGGTTGTTGGAAATAATAACTTATTTTAGGACAATTTCCCTTTTGTTACCAAGCTGAGCTATGATAATTAAGGTTTTGTACACTATGGTTTACAGCCTTCTGGATCTATTCCTACCACATCCAAAGAAAGATCCTTGTCTCATAGAAGCAACAGTCTAAACTATTAAAGAGGTCTAAATGAGTGCATCATACAACCATAGTGGTCAGGATAATTACTATACTTGTTAAATAATACCTTTTAGTAACACGGTGTGTTAATCCATTTTAGTATAGGATGATCTCCACATAAGCAATTATCAGCTAGTGCTTGCAGGTAGCGAAAAGAAATGGGTTCTCACATGGATTTGAATACACATAGTTGAAATGGTTGTCACAGATCGAGTCAACAAAATAATCTCATTCATTGGTGAAAAGTATAAGTGGAGCAGAAAAACAGGGTGAAAAAATTTGATCTTCCTAGGGCAACATTTGTAATGGCACATCAGGGTTCTTTCACAGCCAGCTTATGGGAAGACTCATGTGTTTATGGAGTGAATTGTGGGAGGTAATCAGGAGTCAACTGATCACTGCAGTCTACTTGTTAGCTGGGAAATTCTAGAAAAAAAACAGTTCAGAGTTACGTAATCTAGCATGAGTTCAAAGCTGGAAAAAAGGTGATGATTTTCCTTTGTAATTGTGCAGAAATGTGTGTATATATGAAGCATCAGTATAAAAATAACCTTTAAAGTCTGGCCAAAAACAGAGAGAAGTTTGGTTAGGTGAGGCCTTATAGACAAGGACATGATGTTTACATTTAAAGTGGTGTTGGGGGTAAAAGAGAATTTGGTTTAAAAGATGGAGTTGACCCAGGTAGACCTCTAGGTGTGAGAGACAGTGCGAGCACGGTATTGACTCACATGTCAGAACCTGGTACAAGGGGCTTCCACTGAAGCAATGTTAGTTTATCGGACAGAGAAAATTCCTGGAGTTTGGCTTGGGACTTATAATAGTCTATTATAGACAGATTGTGTGCAGCCAGACTTTGATTGTCAGGGGCACCACGGTTTACATGCCTCAGTTTTCCTAGGCCTAGGACAAAATAAGTAACACATATACAATTAGAGACACTTTGTGTTCGTAATGTTTGGTCAGCTGTAATAGAATGTGAGAGTTGGTAGAAGTGATCTTGCTTGACTATGAAATCAAATTCATTCAGCAAATTCATTCAGTGCAGTTGCTACTAAATCTAAGGCAGTAAAATAATTCTGGGAATGCCTTCATCTTGTTTCCCCTTGAATCAAGAGTGCTGATATTTACAAAAAAATCAATTAATGAGAGATATAAATCCTTTGATGGTTTATAAAAAATTCTTGAGGTAAAATAAAAAAATATTTTTCTTGAATTCAGGTCAGATTCATATCATCAGCAATCAATGGATAAAAATAAAAACAAACCAATAAAAGATCAAGCAAACAAAAGAAAAAACTTCCAAAAACCAAACCAAAACCAAAACCCAACCCCAACATTAAATTTAAATCACTGAAGAAAGTCCAAGAAAAGGAATTTAAGGATTCTTTCATCTTCAGCTAACATTGGTGAACTAGGATGAAAATTTAAAGAGATATCCCTAGAAAGTTTGGACAAACATTCAAGAGCTGAAATTCTTCTGTGGAGCAAATGGTCTCAGAGACTCCTGCATGTTGATACATCGAGTTCTTTTGACTAGACACACGATCACTATGAAGGAGGATAAAGCCTCCGATATTAGAGAGTGCCAGGGCAGAAAAAGGATCCACCAGACAACCACTATCACAACCTTGGCCTCATAAAGCTGACACATTCTTCCCTATGCTGTTTTGTTTACATTCCTGGAGTTTAAAGCGGTCAAATATTTTCATTTTCATCTGTGTTGAGGAAAGAGAAGTTGACTCTTTGAACAAGACCTAGATAGCAGCAGCAAGTCCTGAGTATATTTCTGTGGCCACACTAAAAATGACTCCCTGAAAACGGAGGTTTGTAATGGGAGTGCTGACACAATCTGATTCCTAGCTATCACTTTGCAAGCTGTGCTGTTATAATAAGATGAAAAGGTTGTGTCTTCGGTGGAAAACTGATGGAAGTTAGTAATGCTGGGTGAAAATATGCAGTTCATTTAAAGGAGGAGAAACTGTAACAAAGTAGATGAATCATATTAAAAAAAAAAAAGGGAAAAAAAAAAAGAAAAAAAAAGACAGCTAGGCCAGAAATGAAAGACATATAAAATATAAGGGAAGGAGAATTTTTTCCTTCATTCAGCATACCTTGAGAACCTGATTGTCATCCAATTAGAGGCTGAGGGAAGGTTTGATTAATCTATCACAAGCAAAAGGGCCTGGCTTCAGTCACTAATCGGGGAGGTGTGAAAAGTGTGTATGGGTCCCTTGAGGTTTCTTCAGCTTCTGTGTTTGCATGATCAGGTGTTCCCACAGTCAGTTCCAGGACAACTGTCTCTTCTCAATTATTACGGCTAATTGTAAAAAAGATTCTGCAAGCCAAGGACTTTGCTTCCTGCTTGCTGAATATGAGCTTGCCCTGCAGTAAGAGCACAGCCTTTTCTGAAATCCTTGCTTCTTTTATTTTTAAAGTTAGATATCAGTATAAGGGCAGCTGGCCCCATATATTATGCAGCTGATTGCTTTTAAACAGGACCCCTGAGCCAGTTTGAATGGCCTGGGTGATAAGTGTCTCCACAGCAAGCTATAAGGGAAAAAGGAAAATGTTTCCCTTGAGCAGTGGATTGACTGCAAAGACACTCAGAAAAGTCTACTGCAACATCGAGGCCCGCAGTGGCGGTCTGAGGGCTCAACACAGTGGTGGCAGAGCCAGGCATCCTGTCTTCATCTGCTTCTCATCGGTCGCCCCTGTCTGTGGGGGTGGGAGCCATGGCAGCACAGACTCAGCAGGATCCAGACATGTCTGCCCTACCTCTCTGGGGGCAAATTTTTGCATTTGGCTGCCTGAGGTACCTGCCTAGGGTGGCAAGACTTGTTATTACAGCCTTTCTCCAGGAGGGTTTGATTTGGTTTTCTATGCATTGTTATCAAGCGTTGCTTGACACACCCTAAGGCATTCACATACGGCTGTCAAAAACGATGCCACACCTACGGCAGACCTGTGTCTTTTTGAAGTGGCAGCTGAGGCTGGGCAGGAATGTTTTAGGGCATCTCAAATGACACTAAGTGCCTTTGCAATGCTCAGTGCCTGTGGAAGCGAGCCCTAAGCATCTATCTTTGTTTCTATGAGAAAAGCAGCAGGAGAAGGTAGCAAAGCACAGTCTGAATTTATAGGAGATATAATACAATTTGGTGGCTTGAAAGCCATCAACCAACCTTGATGGGTGCTGGGAGACAGAATTCAGAGCACCTGAAGAACTACTGCTCTGTTAGGTTGTGTGATATTGGCACTTTGAATATATTTTAAAATCACTGTTTAATCATTTTGCATTCACAACTTCCGATTTTATTCTGCTGTGGCTATAGAGGTGGTAAATAAATCTACATAGAATGCAGTGGATACTCTCGGAAATGTTCCAGTCTAGATACCATTGGATCTACACCTCAGCATGTTTTCAAGCCTCTTCCAGGAGAATGAAAGCCTTTGAATTCTGTCTGGAGGCTTTCTTTATATTCAGAGTATTGTTATCCCAAAGCCTAGCTAGCTGCTATTTGGATATGCAGGAATTACTCCAATCACCAGCATCACTATGAGTAAATAGCTTATATTCTGACATTTGAGATGGGTTGCTTTTGTTCTTCTGTTATTGCTTCTTTGGTTTATAGAATCAAATAATTTTACTTCCAGACTAGAATGATCACGTAACTCTTAAATAAGGCCCAGTTGGATCTTCTTCCACTTTCTCTATGAAACATATGTATTGGAATACATGTAGTACTAAGACTGTTTTGTATAGACATATTCAGGTATGCTTATGTATATATGTGCATTTTTATATGCTCATATAAATACATATACATACATATACCTATTCATTTTTATATATATTATAAATACATAGATAAATATAAGAAACCTATATTGTAGTACATCTGGCTTTGTGCAGATACTTGTATCATCTCATTAGCATGATTATTTCATAATCATTGTCTTTACCATTCTCAATAGACGTATCAGTCAGAATTAAAAAGGAAAAAAAAGGAAATTGAAAAATTACTCTGAAAGTGTGAGGCGAAAAAGATAGTACATGTTCACTCAGTGCCACATTGCAGACTGCAGAATGAATTAATATGTGAGGCAAGTGGTTTACATTTTAAGCATATCTGACCACAGGATTCTGTGATTATATTTTGTGATTCTGTGATTGCTTACATATAAATCAAAATTGAAGGGATATTTCTGGCAAGACTGTTTGGTCATAGATTTTAAAAAAATAAAACAAACTCGATGTTACAAATATATGTGTGATTTCCACCTATAATGAAAATGTTATAAATAACTAAATCAGAAACATTCAATACTGAGGGAGGAATCTTAGGACTTACTGCTACAAAACCATAGACTTCTAGCATGTAAACTAAAGCAGAATCTCCATTAACATGTAGTAGCATTTATAAAAGCAGTAACATATTTCAAGAGGTGTAATTATATGAGACATTTTATCTTCTTGGGTGGCTGGCTTTTGAGCTGATTTTTTTTAGCCATTTTTTGAGGTATAGGCATAATTGGTCTAACTCTACTGTTTTTCAATCTACAGCCCTGTAAAAAAGGATCCTAGTCTAATTTCTTAATTGGGCCCACACTGTGGACCAAAACTATATGGCCATGCTAGGGCATGAGGAGGAGTGATGTCTCTGCCAGTTCCCTTATCTCTCGATCTCTAACCTGTAGGTATGGGAGGAGTACTCTATACACGTCTCTTTATCCTAGAGTATGACGAGAAAGGTGGTCTAACAACAAGGAAACACTAGCTCCATCCCCTCCACAGTCAAGAAAACAGTCTGCTGCTGGCAAAGGTCTATAACTAGATGGTGTTTTCCATCAGGGAAAGAACAATGCAATGTTTGGAATTAGCCTGGAGGTCTAGTGTGATTCATTGCCTTCACAGGATCTTGAACAAGTCAGTTGGACCTAGATACTTAGAGGAATTTGGGAACCTTATTTGTATTTAAATTGATTAGAATTAGCTTCCTAAAGCAGGATATGTGCTTGCAGATCTTTTCCACTCCCTGAGTTTGCTGTGAAAATAGATCCATGAACCAGTACTTTGAGATGCTCCTGGTACACTGGCAGTATGAAATGATACTGAGCATGTTACTTCTAAAGATAGATGAGGCTATGTTTTGAGGCACAAACTGTCCTTTCTGTTCATTAGCAGTCCATGAAAATGCATAGGAATATTTTTGTTCTACTAATAAGATGAAAGACACTATGCTATGTTTTAATCAGTAGACTACTACATGTTTTCTTTACTGAACTGTGAACAAGGGATTCATCACTGTTCCTGGCTGTTACATACGGTGTCTCTTTTTCAAAATATCAGTGATCATAATGCAGTAGAGCTCCCAGGCCTGTTGACAGTGTTACACTAACTTTGCATTATTTCCAAGCTTTTATTTTAAATTGGCATCATTTTATTGCATTGATAACTAGAAGCAGCAAATCAGAAATTAGAAAGAAAGAAAACTGACACTGATTGATGTCCAAGTCTTTCTCCTGATTCACTGATTAAACTCATCAATCTATATGCAGAAGAGATGTCCAATGCAAATGGAACCAACCAGCCTTAACCAAGTTCTGTTGTCAGCATACTAAAGGAAAAACGGGATCCTCATGGCAGACAGGGAAACAAAAGTAAACTAGAGACAGTCTGCTACAAACGACATTTATTTAAGAGATGGTAAATCACTATTTAAAACACGTTCTAAACATGACAGCAAATATTGTTGGCTATACTAGACTAGATTATGGTATACAGATTGCACAGGAAACAAAAAGATCAGACTAGTTTGTGGGGCCCCGGGGCTATGAGAAAACGGTTCTCAGTGCTCTTTCCGAACTTAGTAATCCCCCAGTTTGTATAGGTAATGAACATTAGTGGCACTAGGTAAAATATCCCAGTGCCCAGATGCACTCTAGTTTTCTCAGTTTGCTTCTTTCTCTTCCTCTTCTACTTACACAGGGGCACTAAATTCTGATTCCTTTAAATGAGAGATGATCAAAATGAAGCTATATTCCAACTGTTATTAAATTAAGTATTTTTATAGGTATTCACTGTATTTACATGATTACCATATAAATCAGAATAATTTAGAGTGGTAAGTAACTGAAGAAAATGGCCCGAAACCAGAAGTGTTATTCTGGTAAAAAATCAACTTTTGCAAACTCTTTGATAAAGGGTGCAAACACATAAGTGCATGGACTATACAGACTTTTGCATCTAGGGATGGTTGAACTGAAAAAGGATCAAAACAGTATGCAAGAATTTTATAGAAATCTCCTGACAATCTTTGACCAAGGTCACATCAGCTAGTTCCAAAGAGAATAGTTACAAAAATTTCCTCACAATTTTTTAATTAGAGATGGTTCGACAAAGACTTTTTTGTCTTGAAGAATGACTTGATTTTTCTTGTCTTAATAGGATAAAGGTTTGATAGAAATACATTAACTTTTAATATTTTTATTTTCTGCAGTCACATTTTGTGTAATTTTTTGTTAACAGTGTGACTTATGAAGATCCTTGACCTCATTTTTTTATCTTTAATGCATTGTCAAGAATAAGATGACTTAGATTGGTGACGGAGTCTAGGAAAAAAAAAAGGAAAATAAAATGTATTTAGGCTACTTCAGTGTCTCCTTATTTAGAGTATCTATTTGTATCTATTTACAGAGTCACTGTGTTTTATAAACCAGAATTTCTGAAGCCAATGCTCAGAATCTGTGTGCTACCTGAAAGGCTCCATGGTGTTAATTACAGCCATGGGAACATAAAAACTCAAGCGTGAGGTCACCACTCCTAGATTTTAGGCTGACTACGACAGTGAGGTGAACACTTCCTCAGGGTGCTCCTTGCTCTGTACTCTCTGTGGTTGCCAGTGGGCAGTGATTTCTGCCAGCTGGAGACATGGATACAAACCTCAGTATTCAACAAAGTCTTCTTCCTTGATGCTTTCAAATGTTACATTTCATATAAAAGTGTATTATTTTCATAATTTCCCCACTTAATGTACACTAACTATGTTCCTAGAACTCATCAAATGTTTATTTTCATGAATATAAAGGAAAAGAAAAGTGTTATAAATCAGTCTGTAATCCTTTTTTCACCTGTAGGCTTCCACCTCCAAATAATTTCTTCAAATAACTGTAAAGACACAAAATATTTTAATGGATCTTTTCTGTCCTGCTTGACATTAAAATTAACACACCATATAAAATTTATTCTTAAAAAAAATACCTGAATAAGAAAAAAATCTAATTACATGGAAATTAATAGATCCCTCTCCGCTAGACTAGGATGCAATAGGCTTAACTGGGGTAAAGAATAGTCCATAGAAACATTACAAAATGTCTTCTAACAGAAAGCTTAGGAAAGTACTGGAAAAAGACAGTCTGGGAACTGTGGAATCTCCATCATTAGAAGTCTTTAAGAGCAGATTAGACAAGCAACTGTCAGGAACAACATAGGTATAGTTAGTTTTGCCTTAGGGCAGAGGGATGGACTAGCTGGCCTCTTGAGGTCATTTTCAACCTTCTGACTGTGAATGAAAACATGCATCCTCTCCAAACTGCAATATAATCCGTCATCACTCAACACCATTTCCTTTCAGTGTCATGCATTCAACCTTAACTTTGTCCTTTGTTTTGCTCTGTTGAGAAAGTATGCTTTCAGATGTATTGTCTCCATGTAAGGCAATATTAAGTACTTTGTAAAGAATGAGGAAAAGACACAAAATTTTGAAGATTAAGAAATTACAGATTTCTATACACTTTTATCACATGATGGATAAAAAGCTACAATTAATAGATAAAAATGGCTTAATAGGTTTTCTTGGTTATATTTACTTCCTTAGTAAATATGACATCTATTTGTAGATCTTGCAAGGTATCCTTATAGTGTTGTGTGTATGTGTGTATATACACATGCATATGTATTTACATATATATCTGAGGTTATATTACAAATATGAAATGGGAGTAAGAAATGGAATTTGTAACCTATCAACATGTCATTTTGATATTGGTAATTTTTTTTTTCATTAGTGGATAATGGGAGGATCAGCAGAATTAAATAAAATCCCTAATTGGTGAAGTCTTTCAAGAAGAATAGTCACTTTTCCAGGTTCTTGCTGATTCTCCAGTCAAGACTTGACGTGTTCCAGGCTGAGCTTTCTCTTACACTGTTATATCTTCTTTATAAATGTGTCCTAGTAAACACTTGGTCAATTATGATCTGACTTATGCCACTAAAAATTTCTCGCAAGCTCTTTCTAGGCACCCAGGTACTTATGAAGCTAGTATAATTTTCCATGTATAATCTGGAAAACTGAAAAGCAATTAAAAATACCATTCAGGATTACTTAGCAGGCAATAATCTTGCCCTTATGTTCTAATCTAATATTGGGGTAAGTATATGATTTTCTCATACTGATCTTTTACTTCCTTCTCCCATGAGTTTTAGTGATTATTTTTTCCGGGAGAATCTTTTTCTTCATATTCTTCATGACCTTCTGTCTATGTTTTCTGTCTTAGTACACAAACATGACTTAGTTTTTCTTGTCTTAGAAAGTCCATTAATTCCTTTTGCTTTTTCACCAATGCTTAAGGTGTTTTGTTTTTTTTTGATTTATTTTGGTTTTTTTATTCATTTCTCATATTTTTAAACAGCTGAAACAATTGTCAGCAAAGATATTAAGGATTTTCAGTTAAAGATCTGAATTAAAAATCATGTTTATCTCATAAGCATAATCAATCCCAC
>VWZF01006946.1:299526-391621 GCA_013396755.1 Sclerurus mexicanus | reverse complement strand
TCCCCCCCCCCCCCCCCCTTTCATGACTCTCTTTCTTACCTGTTTTCCTGTTTCCTCTAATCCTCCCTTTGATCTCTTCTCTGGTCCATTGTTTCAAAATCATTTTCAGCTTATAATGGTGATACCACTTGTCTTGCTCTTTGATATTCTTCCTTTCCTCTAAATCACAGGTCTTGGTCACCTCATTACTTTAGACTGATGTAAATATCACCTTGGGTTTATTTTTCTTCATGGGCCTAGGAGAAATTCTTTATTCTTTCTTTTTTTTTGGATCACATTCATCACTATCTTGCATGTTTTTCAGGCTTGCAACTTGGCTTATCTCTGACAGATCCTTAGTCCTTGCATCCAAATGATCTCTACATAATTTATCTCAGATGCAATTTTTTTTAACCATCCACAGTTAAAACTATTGTCAACTTTCATGATATCCTATCCCAGTTTCTACAAGTGGCATTCTACAATTTATTAAAATGTGCATTTTTATAGCACAGAACTTAAACCCTGATACCCTTACCTGCAAACTTGTTCCTACTTATTTATTAACTCTCATTTATCTTTAATGACATTTCCCAACCTTTAGGACTGTTACTTTTCAAATATTAATCCTGCGAAGTGAAGTGAAATGGTTTGAGGAAACACCATGAAGCTCAGTCTGGGGAGGTTTAGGTTAGGTATCATAAAAAGGTTCTTCACCAGGGTGGTTGAGCACTGGAACAGGCTCCCCAAGGAAGTGATCAAGGCACCAAGCCTGTCTGAGTTCAAGAAGTGTTTGGACAATGCTCTCAGACACATAATGTGATTCTTGGTATGTCCTCTGCAGGGGCAGGAGTTGGACTCAATGATGCTAATGGGTCCCTTCTAACTCAGTATATTCTGTGATTCTATGATTCTATGACTGAAGCAAAGCATATTAATTACTCATGTCTCATTGTTTTCTTGTATTACTTAGAGGACCAATGTCCTTAGCTTTGACTTATGAGTCTGTATAACATTTTGCTCTGTTTGTACAGTGCCCAGTACAACAGCAGTTTGTGTTCATGATAAGAATCTTAAAGCTTTTTAGAGTTAATTACCTGAAATTTTACAAGAGCTAACTAGATTTAAGAAAAAGCAGAATTAGTCCTGCTGCAACTGTTTATATTTGTGTGGTTCAGATCTGTCATTGTTTGTGGAAGAGAGAAGAGACATGCTTTCAATTGCTCAATTCTTCCTTTAATCTTGAGGTGTGTGTAGGAAAAATATCACTAAACCATCATTTCCTATAGTGAACCAGAAAAGGATACTCAGGTACAGAAGTATGTTAAAACATTTCCAAAAGAGAAATGTTTCTTGCTTGGAATATGAAGTTGATCATTATAGAAGGATTTTGGAGTATTCATCTTCAATGTAAAAACACTCAATAACCTTGGAAAGAAAAATATGTCCCCACCCTTTTATTATTTTGGAGGGACTGAGAAGGGTAATAAGTGATGACAAACAACTGAAATCTGTTTGCCAGACTTATAAATTCCTGTTTTAGCTTATCCCTCAAACATTCCAACAAAAAGTAGAATATTCTAAGACTGTGAGATTTGTTAGCTGTGGCTAAGCCAATTTACAGGATTTTTACTGTCTGTTAAACAAAGCAAATAAAATAGGAATGGACAGTGTCTAGTAAGTATCTGCCCACTTTGCCCAAGGGCAAGCAGCATAATTCATCAGGCTTGGTGGTCAGATGGTTTGCCTGCCTCAGTCACCCTTGGACTGACCTCACCCCTTGCCTTGTGAAGTGGCCATAGAAGCCAGGGACTCCATTTCAGCCATACCTGAGCCATTGAATATCTGCTTTTCACAACCAGAAGGCCTGTTTCTGGGTCCACATCATCACTCAATGCAACAGGGCTGTGGTGTAAATACTCCCATGTTTATATTGTTGGAGAGAATACACCAATGAAACTGTGTGTTTACACCCCATGTCATTCTTTGGTCTATGCTTGTGCCCAGAATCCCCTTGCAGTCATGAACGATATCTGTACAGGTTCCTCAACTTCTAAATTTGTGTCTTTGCTAACCCCCTTGCCTAGTTCATGATCTCTGAAGGCCAAATACTCTTAGGACGGAATCCAAGTATTTACAGTATTGCTACTTTTTTTCTTTTAAATGTGCAAAAACTGTTGACATGTCTTGTTCTTGTCTGGAGAGAAATTATTCCCATTTCTAAAAGCTACACCTTAATGAGAAGATGCTGATTGCTGTTGGTCACCAAAATAACTAGTAAGCAATGCAACAGATGAGGTATTGCACCTCTGTTCACTCACTGATGTATGAAAAAAGGTAATATCTCTTATCTCTTTTTTTCCTAAACTGTTCTGTTTCTGACTTACGCATGGCTTTTCTGCTTCTTTCAATTGCCCATGCATCTCGAGGATAGTTCGAAACACTGCCCTGTTTTAGACTTGTGTCTATCCCCTGAACATAATTTTACTCCACACTTTCTCTCTACTTGAATTCTTTAGTTTTCTCTTATTAACATCGATAGCTGTTTTTCAGAAAACAACTTTTTTTCCCAAAAGTATATTGTTTCAACAGTCAGACTTAGAAAAACACAACTGAAATATATCAAAAAACAAAAACTCATCCGAATTTCTTTTTCTTCTAATAGTCTATTTTTTTTTCTCCAGCTATAGCCACTCCCTAAAATATAAAGGGCCTCATAATAAAAAAATACTTGAAAATCAGTTTTCAGAAATACTTCATTGTATGACAATTTTAGCTGGTCAAACTTGAAGTCTAACATTGATGTATGTGACAGATCTGTGAACAGTGATTCTGAGTTCCGAACTCTTGACAATGACTTAATTTTTCCTCTGCAGTTTCCCTCTCTCTATAATAAAGATGTCAGTTCCTATTATTAATTCTGCTTTAAGTATGAGAAGGACAATATAACATTACACCAGGATTTTTGAAGATAAAATCATTGTATCAGGGTGATACATATAATGCATAATATTTATAAGGAGAAGACATTAAAGTAATTGGAACTTTTGTGTAAACTGCTGTAAACCAGTTGTTGTAATTACTAAGTTTTGTGAAAACAATTCAAGGAGAAAAATTCTTTGTATTAATTCATTCAGAGGTGTGACAGATAGTCTTAGCTGGTTTTGCTAGTGGTACATATGAAAATGTTTCTTCTTTCTTTTAAATGATTTATTTTTCCAGAAGCTTCTGCACAAAGACAAACTCTTAAAACAAGCACATTAAAAAGTGGGTCTCTGCTAATAATGGCTAAAGGAATAAAAATCTACTTCAGAGAAATTCGGTAGGCAGTCTGCATATTGTAATGATATCAGTGTGAATTACAGATAGCACACAAGGGATGTAGCAAGGCCACACAGCACCTTGCAATTTAGAATTTGTCAACATTTTGCAGTTTCCCTTGTGAGTCACCACTTGGTTGATGTTTCCCATTTATTGTTTACATAGGCTTAAGCTTTGGAACATCCATGCAAAACAGCATATTCGAGCTTTACATCAGTCACACATAATGAGAAATTTCAAATCATTCCAAGCAGTTATTTTAATATTTTATAAGGAAAATGCAACCAGAGTTGTGCAGTTACATTTGCAGGAAGATCAGGAAGGACAGCAAGAGCAGCCACACATATATTACCAGTGATAAAATAGAGGTAAACTGAAAAAATGTGAGATTGTGTATCTGAAGTCTGCAACAGCTGTGCTCGTACTTAACGTGTAGGTTTCATTCATTAAATATATGTATGATATAAATATGCTAATCCTGTGCCTCTGTCAGTCTGCAAAGAGGATAAGAAGGGTAGAAAACATAATTAAAAAGTGTGTAGGTGTTTCTGTTAAAAGAAATTTGCCAGTAGTGTGAAATCTGAATTTCTAGCTTGCCATATTTTAATTTTGTGATGCCTGGGCCCTAAGTATCAAAAGAAGGGATTTCCCTCACTTCCTCAAGCCAGGCAGAGTCACATATTATGGTGAACACTGAGTCTTCCAAGGCAGCAGCCACAATGCCACTGGAGAAGAAAGAGAATGTCAAGAAATTCCATGACTAGATCTTTACTCCACATAATCTGATTTATTTTCCTTTTTTTCCTGTGTGAAGCTATGCAATTTCCAGTGACAAATGCAACATGGTTCCACAAATGGCTGATAAAGAGCAGTAACTTCCCTACTTACCCTAGCAAAGCATTAATCAAGAAAATGGAGCAGCCTGAGGTCTGGGTTTAATTTTGGTTCTTTTTCCTGAGAGGCAGGGATATTTTTTGCTTTGGTGTTTTTTCTTGGTTTTGGTGTTTGTTGTTCTTGTTTTTTTGGGGTTGGTGGTTTAGTCTGTTTGTTTGGGGTTTTTTTGTTGTTTTGTTTGGGGTTTTTTGTNTGTGGTTTTTTTTTTTTTTGTCATTGCTAAATACCTCCAGAGTGCTCTAAAAATCTGGAAAAATCTTAAGGAAGTCTGTTCACAGTGATTTTAGGACTTGTTCGTGGATTTCATCCTGATGGTGTTGATTTTAGGGACTACTACATCAAAGCATGAATGGCTTAGCTGCAAGCTCATGTTTACTACTTCACACAACACACTTGTTTCCCCGAAAGCCAATTCTGATTCAAATCAATTTAATTAAGTAACAAAGCTAGTTGTCATGGTAACAACACTACTAATTTGTCATGGCAAATACTCTGTGAGATTGACCAGTTGCTAAGCAACAGCCAATGGGCTTGAAGACAGAAGATGACAAATTCTATCTGGTGCAGATGTTGTGATCCAGTCTTGAATTAGGCCTCTGTTCAGAGTGGATTCCCAAGAGAGCATCACCTGGATAGCTTAATAGCAACACAGGGAGTAGCACGCCACAACAAATTATATTGTTTTGTACTTTTAAAAATGTGTTTGAGGGAGAAGCTAGTAATATAAGGTAATTTGATGCTCCCTGTCATCTTTTTTATTTTCCTGTTACAGCATATATGGAGATGATTCAATCTTACTGTACTCGACTTTGCATATGCATATTTATATCTCTGAAACAGTCTTTTATTCATCTTTGTACAAATGATACATAAAATTTAGGCATGCAAGCACAAAACAAGTGGATTATGGCTAAATCACCTCAACAAAATCTGTTTGGAGTAATGTGCATAATTCACTCACAACAATGGAGAACAATTTATTTTTAGTTTATTATTCTTTCTCTCCAGATACTCTCCAACTTCACAGTTTAAACTTGATTTACATTTATTCATGAGAATAAATTCTTTATTCCTCTCATTGAAAGTACTACAAATATTTCAGGCTGTTGGTATCTTCCTACCTGTGCCTGCTTTTGGTCTGCACAGAAATCAGACTAAGTGTAAAGTAATGTCATTTTGTCAACACATGACTTTCTTTAATTCAACGTACTAGCTAATTTATCCTGAATTCTTGTCTAACTAAAAAACCCACTTGAACTGGGAAATAATTAAATTCTGCTCAGTTCTATGTTTAGCTGTAATTCTAAAACCTACTTGTTAAACTTAGTACTTTGTGTGCAAAATGAACCAAACTGGTGACTGATAAGAAAGAATATGGAAATTTGCGAGATTAAGACTAGAGGCATTAAGAGAAAAGTTGATTGATTTACAATTCACTGGAAAATATTGTTAACAGAAATACTTTGTGAAATGAGAGTCATATTTCTAGGATTTTGCTTGCAAATATAAAGAAAATTTCTGACAGTTTTTAAATGGCTGAGTTTTAGGTTATTTTAGACATTTCATTTATTCAAGAAAACTGACTTTTCAATTAGAAATAATTTGCCAAATTATAATCATAACAGAATGACAAGTGCTCTAATAGAACAAAGACTCAAGCATTGAAATCAAAACAAATCCTTCTAATTTTCTGAAGCAAGATATCTGAATGACCCAAAGTTCCCCTCCTTTGCTCTACCATCATTTTCTTTTCTGTGGAATCACTTGTGCTGGCAGAAAAATTTTAAAATTCGTGAAATACCTTTATGCAGCAGATATTCCAGTCTTCACAAATTTCTAATATGTATAGTACATTAGATTCTTAGTAGAGTCATTGCAACTAATGCAATTTTGACAGGAAGATCCAGAAAAAACCCTAATATTACGCTCTATGATAGCCACTTAAATATATACAGCAACAATTTTTCAGTTTAAATAAAATATTATCTAGGATCAAAACAGAGATTTGTTTTATCATCTTCCCTGCAAATGCAGTCATCATGATAGAAATTAAATAAAACCATGATCTTCTATTACAATAGAAGTGAGTTGTCAAATGAGCAATCCAAAGAAGTTTTCATTTTTTAAAACTAAAATCAGCCTTTCAAAATTAAGTTTGTAATGTTACTATTTAAATAGAGAGATAATTATGATTATCAGGTTGGGTTAAAAGGGTTTTCTGCAGAAAATTAGCTAGAGAAATTCCTACAACATGAACAGAGAATTTAAAACAATAGCCAGATGCAACTTAAATGTAATGTTTTCACTATTTCAAACCACTTGCTAGATAGTAATTTTTATATTATGTTGCATGTGGTGTCTGTGACAAGGCTTTGGCGGTGGGATGCTGCAGGGCTGGCCTCTGTGGGCAGGGGAGGAAAGGTGGTGTTTTTATGTTTGTCTTTTGTTTTTCGCTACTCAAACCTATTTTAGTTCGGGGGAAAAAAAAGAAAAGTAAATTAGTTGCTCTCAAGTTGAATATGTTTTGCCAGTGATAGTAATTGGTAAGAAATCTCACTATATCAAACTCAACCTATGAAGTTTCTTATACTATTTTCTCCCCTCATCCTTCTAAGCAGAGGGAGGCAAGCAGGGAGTAGCTGGGCAAAACCTGGTTGTTTGCCAAGTCTAACCCATCAGGTAAAGACAATCAAGCCACTGAAAAAAGTCACATATAGGGAGTGCATTGGCAAACGGAGCCAAGGCTTCACGCTCAGTAGCAGTGTATCACTGTTTTCAGAGTCTGAAAATTATTTTAACACAGGAAAACTAGTACACAACATGCTTTTTCCTCTCCTCTGAAAGCTGTAGATAAAATCCTAATATCATACAAGGAGAAACAATACAATGACCAAAAATTGTTAAAATATGGCAGGCAAGTGACAACATTACCTACCAGAATGTTCAGAAGACCTTGAGTACCTTTGGCCTCAAAACTAGCATCTAGGAACTCTAATACTACCTTTTGTGTGCTTTAGTGCCTAATTTGGGCAACCCCATTTACACAATCCTTTTGTTTATGAAACTCATAAGCAATTATGTATTTTTAATTTTGTTTTGATGAAGCTGACAATTCAGAGATAATTTATACTCAGCAGTGGAAGGAACAGCATGACCTTATCTCTTGCATCAGGCCTGCTGGTAAGACAGAACATATATTTTCAAAGTTTTTCATTTTTTAAAACACCAAAAGCTGGAGGAGCCACAAGATCCTTAAATAAATTATTCCACTGGTTAATCATCAACTTACTCTTTCTGGCCATAGATCTGAGGACTGATATTTGTTCCCTTAACTTCCTGATCATATGCTTTTCCATATCATATGGGTCCCAGAAATTTCCAACTCCTTATGATGCTTCTTTTCAAAATTAGTTTCTCCTTCAGAAGGGAATTATGACTGGCAGTCTTGATTCCTAGATATATGATATGCCATTTGAAAATTTAAAATAAATCTCACTCAAGCAAATCCAGATCATTACAATATCCAGACTGTTTGTCAGATATGTCTTTCTCATTATTTACCATACTGTTGTTTTTGTTTATGTAAATCATAACAAGACTGATTGTACATCGTTTTGCACATCACTGCTCAGGTCATGACTTGAAACAGATCAGAAGGAAGCCAATAGTAGAAAAGAAATGGATTATTTTTTCATTAGAATTGTTCCCAAAAACTGTTCTTTAGAATACGAATTCTACCTACAGTAGCTACCTGCAGTAGCTTTAAATCGTAATGAAATCAAATGCCTTTTAGAAATTTTTACCAATGAAATCATAAACTCAATCAAAAAGAGCAAGTTTATTTGATAATTTTTTTTCCATTGAGCTGTGTTGATTGACAGTGTGTATATTGCCATTATTTGAATTCTTCATTGATTTCATCTCCCATCATCTCACTTATTTGCTCTATATCCATTTAATGAGATGATGGCTTGCTGAAGTATATGTCCTTCTTAAACAGTGGCATAAGAACCACTTTTCTTTCCAGAACCCCAGAGTTTTTTCAATCTTCCAGATTAATTCATCTGTCTGACATTTCTTTGAACTTATCACATGTGAAGTATTTCATCATAGTTAAATTTCACTTATTTTTTTTCAACTGCTATGCTATTCGTTTCCTCTCAGTACTACTGGAAGAAAACCTGTTTTGATGTTGTTAACATCATCCTTTCTAAGAACAGGTGCAAAGTATACAGCGGGGAATTCTTCCTTTCCTACAGCATTACTGACATTTATATTTGGTCCCCACTTGCTAAACCTGCCCCCAGGACAGAGTTGTTGGGAGTGGAGAGAAGTGGAAAGTCTGGGGGAAGGAATTAAGAAGACTGCAGCCATTGAATCACTTCTCTTAGTGCAGGGCACATACTGGGGGTTATACAATGGACTGAGGCTTGTCATGTCATTGTAGCCTCTTCCTCTCTTTCACACTCATGATGCAATTGCCTCTACACCAGTCCATCACTTTAGCTGCTATGCAATAGTAGCAGCAAGACTAATATTTTTTTTTTTTGGTTTACTGCTGACTTCCATGATCTTGAGAACGACCAAATGTCTGAAACTGGCACACAGTTCAGAAAAATCTTTTACTCCTTTTTTTTTTTTTTTCTTAATTGATCTGGCACTTAACAGCATTTGCTTCAAAAGGTTAAAATCTGTTCCTATAACTAATCTTATCTTCTCTAAAGCCCCTTTTCTCTAGCGAATGGCTGGTCTGGCCTCTGGATGACTTTCTGTCTTCACAAATTTCTCTAAAATTCACTATCCTCCAACCTTTCATTTCCGCGAGGGTCCCTCGAAAGACTCCTACGAAATCCATCATTGAGAATGGCAACCAGGGAAAGCAGCCATTTCCTCCAGAAGAAAACAGCTCTGCCACATTCTTTTAAAGTATATTCTCCTCTTAAGGAAAGCACAGAGCTCCCATCAACACTAATGCACACACAGAGGTGAATATTCCCATTTGTGAGAGACTGTAATTGAATCACCATTAGCTTCAGCTTCTGGCGTTGTTCAGAATGAGTCAAGTCCTATTGCTTCTTGTTGCTAGAACACAATAAACAAGAGTTAAACTATTTAAAGGCACTTTTGTTCTTTTGTCAGACACCTACAGAATGTTTGTGTAAAATATAAAAACTCCAAAGAGGTATTTGATTTTGGCAAAGACAAAGGCCTGAATTAACCATAAATATAGATTGTCTACTAATGCCTCTGTCTCAAAAACTTGAAAATCCATTTTTCAGCTGACTATGCAACAGTTATATTACTGATCCAAATTCATCTCTAAGCTTTGTGAGTGCACATTTTTCTAGTGTTTGACTGGAGGAAGCTGTAAGGAAGGATTGTCATTTCACTTCCAACTTTTTCATGGATAGCAGTGATTCAAGAATACTCCATGGAATAAGTGGTTGTTACTTGATTTTTTTTTTTCCTCTTCAGAAAATAGAACCTTCCTAAGAAAACTTTACAGGCTTACACATATACACAAAAAAAAAGACCCTAAAAAAAAGCACTTTTATGAAAGCTATCCATCAAATGTCAAGGATAATAATCAATTTTTTGTCACAATGAACTGATAAAAGCTTTCAGTAATAATGTCATGGGGAAAAAAATTTGTGTTGGAACTCGTAACGCTCAGCCCTGATATCAAACAAATTCATAAAAGCTCAATACCACTGTAGCCCTCGGAGGCATGACAAAACACAATTTCTCATCCACAGGATATGGAATAATTCCTTCTTTTTATTTTTTTTTCACAGAGGGAGAAGCAAAAGGAAAAAATCTGAATTTCAAAAAAAAATATTACACAATCCTGCTTATGCAGGTGAACATTACCGATCATTTTGGTTGCCCATATCACAAACCGTTATGGTGATTTCTCTCACATCATGCAAATGGCTGCATAATGTCTACTCCTCTTGGAATGTAAAATCAAATCAGCATTCTAATGATACAAGCCCGTGATGAGCTTGGAAATAAATATGCAGAAGCGCATAAAAAAAAAAATCAAGGCAATCAAGGAGAGCCAGCGTCCTAGCTTGGACTATAAATCTTTGTCTGTTTCAATCGTAAAGCTGGCCGAATCAGTGTAAAATTCGAGCAGGGATGTCATCAATTTCTGTTAACCTCTCTATTCTTCTTTGTGTTGGCGGTGCAGTGATGGATTGGTTTTGTCACTTGTGCTCAGTTCACAGTATGTTAACATGGAAGGGTGCAGTCAGGTTATGAAGAAGGGTTATTACCATCCCAGCTCTGACCTGGTCTTACTATCTTTTCTAGTATCACAAAACCTTACTGTCTTTGGGAGTAAGAAGTAGCATGCTTGGAGCTGTTTAGTACTAAACAGAGCAGCCGCAGTTTTATTCTTCCATTTGCTTTGTTATAGTTCTTTCCAGATGCTTTGCTCCAGCTTACAGGCCTATTCTTTTCTACCATTTTTTAATTAATAAACTAACATAGAAGATGCTTATTAATCCAGCTATTAGTGCAGGAGGAAGAGTAATAAATTACTGGAATACATTAAGAGGAATCTATGATTTGTAAACACAAAAATATTTGTAATTTTACTATCACTAAATAAGAAAGCACTGGTAATAAAACAGAGGTAATAACATAAACTTACTTGCATGTAGTGAATGCATAAATGTTTCAAGGAACGGACTGCTAATTCTTCTTTCATGTTGCCTTGATCATTTCATAAGGGTGTGAATTTAATGAGTTAGGGTATTCTTCAGATCTTGTTTTCTACTTCTCTATGATGTGTCAATGCACTCACTGTAATCTGTACTGCACAGCACTGAGATATCTGGCCCTACTTCAAAAATTCACAAGCTCAACTTTAAGCAACTTCAGGCTCTATTAATGTCAATGGAATTGCTCAAGTGCTTAAGTTAAGCATGTTCCTAAACACTTTGTTGGAAGATTGTAATAAATTCTAATTCAGAGCCCAATGAAATCTTTAGGAGTCTTTATATTGACTTCAGTGGGCATTGTATTAGGCTAATAGAGCTCAACACCTTGCAGAACTGAGCCTTTAAACAGTTGGTTCATTTCACCGCATAAGTGGTTGTTCTAGTGGTGGGTGAAGTGATCCCTATGTGTAGTATTTAATATAGTGTGTTTCAGCTTGTTAAGTTAGTAAAGTGCTTTGGGATCACTTGAGATGAAAGGTACAATCCGAATACAAGTTATTATTACACTGTCAGAAGTACTATTTTTTTGAGTGAAAAATCACATTAAAATAAATGCTTTAAAACAAAGGAAATAGAACATAAAAATTCTATATCTATTTACTTCTGTAACGAAAAGTCAAGTGGAACAAAATAACTCCTGCAATAGGTAGTCTCTGTTCAGCAGAAAAGCTGAACAATTGAGGGTCAATGGCATTCTGTAAGTGATGCTTTTGCTCTTGACAAATTGGACCCAGGATAGAGGAGTAAATCTGGTCACAAATGTCTGCCACTTCTCAGAGCTGTGTTGGCTGCTCAAAAGCAATTAAGTGAAGTGGGTGCTCAAGTCTCATTGAATGTCCCAATTAACAATTAGCAAGACTTGTGCTCTTAAGGGTTTTTTGCGATCTTACACAATACAGCAATGACAAAGTCACATGAAAGAGACTTTCTATATCCTTTCTATAGGAGTTATTTTTAAAGTCATACAAAAAACCTCAGAATTAAATATAGTAGAGAACCAAGAAAGAAGCAATTGTTACATCATAGCTTATTTTACTACTCATACTTGAAGTCAGGAATGAAGAAGGAGCCTAATCAGACAACAGGCTCAGTAATCCAACCAAATCCAAATGATAGAAGTTTAACAAGCAACTTTTCCATTAAAAATGTATTCCTACACTCTGGCATTTTTAAGATGCCTTGGGATAGCAAACCACTATATATTAACAACAAATCCAGAAATAAGTTTGGCATGATAAAGTTTCTCTGTGTGGTCAGTCTAACTTGTTTTCCCCCAAGTTTGTTTATTTTTCTCTTGTCATGAATTTAAACTAAATAATGTGTTTAGTGACAGCTACAGAGACTCCAGTAAAAGCAGTCCAGAAAGAATCACAAAGAAGTCATACTGACCTTACTGGTAAATTCCACATTGAAAAGTGCTTCAAGCATCGCTGAACCCAAGAGGAACTATATATTTGCTCATGCTGTTCCTGTTCCGTGAAAGGGAATTGTCACTCCAGAAGTGAATATTTCTGGACTTCTACCAGTTGACATGTACCCTCACCCACTGAGTGTCCCCCCACTTATACATGTAAACAGAACAATCTTCTACAAAAAGGTCTTGTAATAATCTCCAGAGACATGAATCCCATTAAATTAATTACTGTATTGCAAATACTTTTAGCAAGATACCTATTTACTGCTATGCTTTTCTTAAAAGTTCTTGTCTCTTGATTACATCATGATATACAAATTAAATACAATTTCAAATTTAAACCTGTACAAGTGTCAGTTACCAAGTTCCCCTGTCAGTTCCGTGAGGCTGCCCATAGCACAGCTGGAAAGTGTGCTACTATACACACACTGCAAGACACTGCAGTGCATTACTTACTCCAAGAATCTCTTTCTGAAGGCATAAACCCTAATGATTCTTATATATTACTGATGTTGCAGAGTCCAGTGAATCCAGACATAAGATTGGACTTGATTTAACAGATGCTGTGCAGAAATAAAGAGCTACCAGGGCTGCATGTCTCTCCCAAATTTCAAGGGGAGATGAAATAATTTTTGTCATCTAGACTGATCTGCAAATCAAAGAATTTGATTCTGCGACATTCTTCTGTGCGTGGGACCCCTTCTCCTGGAGGAGGACCTAGTTTAGGTTTTCTTGAACTCTATGAAACTTTGATTATTGTAATTGGCACTTTGTGTAACCAATATAAATCAACCTCAATCAAGTAGAGATATGTTCTAAACATGCAGCTAATAAGATAACATAATTCCATATATTTGAGAAAAGAGAATGCAAATTAATTAGGACCATGGCCAAAATAATTTACTCTAAAGACTCTGAAAATCTTTCTAAATAATTTTCTGTATTTTTTTAGGCTTTGTTTCATTTCTAACACTGTTTCCAAGGAAGCATTGGGGTGAAATCCTTGACATGTTACCGAGTGGTTTTGCATAGCCTAAGCCAATGGAGGTTTGTTATTTTTTAGGATCCAATCCTGAGAAGTCTGCAGAGGTTCTGGATGTTTGTCTTGATAATTTATGAGCTTATCAATGGACTGTGGGATTTTGGGTTTTAGACCCACATTCAGCTCAAAGAAGGCATAATTTCGAGTGAAGGCTAATTAGTGAGTTATCACTTCACAATCTTCTTCAACAGTTATATAATCAATCCCCCCCCTGAAAAGAGAAATGAAAACCAGAGAACACAGACACAAACACTAACATGCAAATTCAAACAGATACACAGGATGTCTAATGAGAAGGAAAAAAGTTATTCCTAGTAATAGTAACTTTAAAATATATTTTAATGCATGGTTGAATGTATGTCCTTCACCCTTCAGTTTCCTTTTTCTGTTTGAAATCTTGTTAACCTCAAGTCTATTCTGTAATCAAGGTGTTTGATAAGTCAAACCCTTCAGAGGTGTCGGTAAAAAGCACTTTTCAGAATGTTAAACTGGCAACACACAGGGTGCAGTTATTCCTTTAGAGAAATGTCATAGATGTCCTCTAACCTTCTTTTTAGGAATGTATTTCTTGGATGATTTTTTTCAAGGACTCAGGTCAGGAAGAATCTACCCCAAGGGTAGTTGGAGGGAAGAAAAAATAACAAGGCATGGTGGCACCTGGGGACCAAACATTGTTCACATCCTCTGTAATCATCGGTGCACTGCTCAGCTGCTTTGGTAATTTACATAATATCATCCTGACATGTTCACTTCAGTTATCCATCACCATTGGGATGGTGTTGCTGTTTTCCTGCTTTATTTTCTTTCCCCCTATCTGTCTCTCCCTGTGCCTTTCTTTCTCTCATTGTGTCTTATGTTTATCTGGCCAAGCAAAAAAGATTGATTTCACATTGTTTCTGCCCTCCTTGTTCAAGAAATATGATTTTGGCAAATGGTGAGGCAGCGAGCACAGCTAATAAGCAAAAATGCACATATAGAGATTTTATTTTCTGCATTTTAATGGATAGTATCTTTGGGGGAACCGAGGAGGAGGAGAAGAACAATAATTTAATGGATGCTGAGATGGGGCAGAGAATTTAATAAAGCTAATTTCTAAGGGTATGGTGGACTTTATTCATACAGAATCAGGGCTAAATCTGCAAGATAGGACTGGATACTGAGCTTAAAATAAAAGCTTAAAGCTTTGTCTCTTGAGTTACATTTCCTCAAAAATTAACAAAGGTACTAGTTCATATTTTCTAAATTTAATTTTTTATTGTCACGTGATAGATGAATTGGCTGTCTGAAAACGTGATTAATTCCTGCAGTCCTACCTACTGAGATCAAACTACAGGCTTGTTATCCCCAGTTTTATACCTTTATAATCCTCTGACTTTAATGGTGTTGCTCTTGATGTACATCACTGTAACTGGTATTGACAGTTACACCCTTGTGTACACCCTTGTCTATCACCCTTGTGTATGACAAGGGTGCCAAAGTCACCTTCTCACAGTAAAGGAAAGCTCTAAGACACAGGAAAAGACCACTGAAGTGGGAACGTCGACAACGTATTTATTGATACTTTCTCTAGTTTATTGGGGTGAATTCCTCATACTCTCAGCCATTCATTCCTGACACTGAAAGCCCCAAGTAACTTGGCTACTAGGAAATCCCTCTATACAAATCTAAAAGGCAACTTTTAAGGCAACATAGTTGTTGGAGCAGGAAAGGATAAAACACACTTGTATTGGTGTTCCTGAATAAGCATCAGAAATGATTCCTTGTCTCTGCACAATGGTGTTCCTGATAAATAATTACAGGGGAAAAAACCAAACCTTCCAGGTGTAAAAATAGGATGGTATACAAAAAAGAGTGCCACCAACCCACACCAACCCCCAAAAAGACAGTTTCATACACTTAGGATTTCTAAAACTATCCCTTGAAAAAATCAAACAAACAAACACCAAACAAACAATGTCTATCTGTACAAAGGCATGAATATTCCTGTTTTTAAAGAGTATTTCCTTTGTTAATGTAGACACTACTTAGTTTAGTACCTCGAGTTTGGGTGGGAGGAACCCGAGCATCAGACTTTGCTATACGGAAGCTTTGGGTTCAATCCCTGTTATGTTGAAGTACTGGGACGAGTAAGACAGCTCGTTGACAGCTATGTTGAAGGAGATATGGGCACATACAGAAAAGGCTAACAACTTCAGACATATCTCCACAGTTTGCATTCATACGCACTATATTATTTAAGTAAGTGTATTAATTTGGTAATAGCACTCTGGAAAACTTGATCCTCTGTAAGGTCAGAGTCCTCTGCAGCTAAAGACTTTGCATAAACTTATGCCTTCATCAAATCCATGGTATAAATGTATTTCTAAAATCCAATATGCAAAGTAAAATAAAAATATTTTTAATGAGCAAATCCTTGCCCCTATAAAAACTTCCCATACAAAAATGAAAAAGTATTTATTATAGACTGCAGTCACATTTATTATGGACTAGAGTTGCATTTTCCATCAGAATCTCTGTTGAAGGTTCCTTATACTCTTTGGTTCTTCTTTTATAAAAAAGATTTTTTTTTCTGATAAAGAAATATAGGATTCACTGAAGACTCCTTAGAGCTGTTTCAATTAAATCCTGTCTTCTTATATATCAACTTTGTGTGTCAGAAACAAATTCAAGGCACTGTCCTGCAAACACTGACACAATGAGATAACTCAAGAGAGCACTTGAATGATCTCAAGTATAGGCTCCAATAGAAAAATTTAGCCTTGACAAAATCAACTTATTTCATGTGTATTAATACAGTTTTATGCCAGGGATTATTTTTTGTTTTGTTCTGGTGGGGTTTTTTTCCAATGGAAGAAGGACTTCATTTTGACACCAAAAAAAATTGTAATCCAAACCACCTTGTTTAGAAAAGCCAGTATTTATCTGTGCAGAGCAAACACATAGAACAGTCAAGCATCTGAGTAAGCTGGAAAAATACAAGAATATGAGAAGATTCTTCTGGGGTCTCACAGAAAGACTGAAGATGAGTGATCTTATTAACCTCTGAGGACCTTGAAACAAGATTTTACAGCAAATAGTCCAAATACTTTGAGATAACTGCAGAGACCATGACTCTTTAACCTTTGCAATATTAATATTCTGTTGTTATCTGATGAGCTCTGGCATTTCTTTAATACAGTAGACAAAGATGGTATAATGAGATATTCGTACATATCACAGATTTGGTCTTCTGATCTGTTCATGACAGTGCTAAAGTTATAGAGTTGTAGGTGAACCTTCAGCAAACTCAGAGACTCACTTCTTTTTATTCATGTTACAACTTACATTTTTTTTTTTCATGTGAGATTCAGAAACTTCTTTAACAAAACTAAAAATCTTTCAGTCTGTGAAGGTGATAATTTTTAAACTAGACCTATTTTACAGGTTTTGTAAAGCGATGCCAATTATGGAAAACGTAGGTCTGAAACAAGAGAATGTCATGCTCTTATTTTGGCTTTCCTGACATTGGGTTGGTGATGTTTGTTTCCAGTAGAGTACCCATTAATATGACTGTCATTGTTGCTTCTGGAATAGCTTATGAGGGGCTCAGTTCAGGCAGCAATTTATGTTGCTGTAGTGAGTACAGTCAGTACAGCTAAAGGAGAGCTCCTGAGCTCTGGGGCCCTAAATCTTCAGCCACCTGACACTAGCAAACATCATCAAATCTGTTTCCATTTTCCAAAAGAAGTAAAAAAGATAGACTTTTTTTATTTTTATTTTTTTTAAATATGGGAGAAAAGCAACTGATACCAATGTGACCTCTCTCTGACTGACAGAAGGTTCATCACTACATGCTATACCTGTCACCTCAGTAATGTATGTAGTCTCAGCTGCCCAGTGATTTCAAAGTGAATTCCCATCTCTGACCTATAAGTTGTAACCTTTGGGTGGATTGCATGAAAATCAGCTTCACTGGTGAGCTATGCAGATGTTGACAAGGTGTGGAAAATTAATATGAAAGAAGATGAGCTTTTTCCAACCTCTACATTCAACAATGGTGTTTGACTGTGAATTCAGCAAAAATCTACACAGATATGACAAAGGAGATAAAGTCCTTTCTTCCAGAGAACGGTATGAAAGGATTACATTTCTGGTGGAAAGATTTTCTGGGTCTGGATACCAATGTTTCAGATGCTTTCGGTGCCTTACATATGATAGTTGCAATTATATGAAAATGCCTGTATTTTCTAGATGGTTTCACATTCCCAATAAATTACTTTACTAACTCTTTTAACATTCATGGTCTAATTGTGTATAGAATATATTATTTTTTAATAAATTTACAAAGCCCTGGAAAATCCATGTGGAATTTATATCCATAGAGGAGTTCTCATCAAAAAACTAATATTGTGCTTTTGTCAGCTGAAAGTTGGAATGATTCCTACGTATTTTCACTTGATTAAAGCACACAGATAGTGAATTCCCAAAGAAAACCAGAAATTACATGAGTATTTGGTACTGTTTCATTCTGTGCTCAAAATGATACAGGTAATGAAGCCAATGAGCTACAGATTTACCCAGACTACATGCCCATATATTAAAAGCAAGCAACAAACAAAAAAATCCCAGCTCAATTCTGAAAGTTTAATATTATAAAGTTACTTTATTTGGTCTGGATTTTATGATACAAATTGAATTAAGGTGCAGACACATGCAGTCCATGTTTGTATTTAGGGAGGAACCTTTCAAACTTTCTACTGTGATAAAGAAAACCATTATATTCTGACAAAGTGAGGAGAAGGGAAAACAATTTTATTGAAGCAAGAACAAAATGATAGTGTCAAACACTGAATCCAAGAGATAAAATATTGCAGCTAATAAACATGTTACATAGGGGATTAGACGTGGGCCCCTAGAATTACAGAACAACAGAAGTTCTAGAAAAAACAATAACATTAGTTTTGAAAAATAATAACTAGACTTCCTATCATGTTTACAAAAGAAAAATTTGACTCTTATTAAAGAACTTAAAAAGGAGGAAATAACTGGCTCTGCTGGAGCACAAGGTCTAGGTCTGCAAGCCTTACTCCTGCCTGTTGTCTCATTTACCTAAGCTCAATTACTTTTGTGAGTGACTGGATTACTTGGTGAGACTGTGATCCTAAATGATTACATAGAGTCTTCAAAGGCAAAAATGTTGGTAACCATCCAGCTCACCTGGCTAGTCAACATTTCTGCCTTCGAAAATATCTCCCTCACTGCCCATTCAAGGACAGGTAGCCAATGTATTGCCTGGGACTAAAAACATGCTATAGATATATGCACACTTCATTACAATTTGATATGGCCAGCATTGCTTAATTAAGCAAATAATCAAGCACTCATGTCTGCTCCTCCCGGTTGCATCTCTCCTTATCACTTTGTAATTTTCTTATCCCTGCCAGCATGGGGTGAAATAGGAGCACATAAACATCCACCCCCTCTTTCATCAGCACAACATTGTCATGGGTGTTTGTGTAATCATTGTAAAAATTTTGTAAGCCTATATGAAGGACACCTTGAAATGTTACTTGAAAAGAAACTTCCTTGGAGGTCAAGAAAGTCCCTCCACTACTGATTTGAAAGATGACTTGTCCTCTTTTTCTACCACGTTACTTCTATAAATCCAGTAGCTCTCACTTTAGAGGTGAATGGTGAATTTTTGGATGCTGAACTGGAGTCAGGTGTCTGCTCTGTAGCTGCACTCTGAATTTCTGGTGACCTTAAGGAAGACACACAGTCTTCCCCAGAGAGCAGAGAAAAACTGAACCCACCAAAAATACCTCTCCAATACCAAAGAAAACAAACCATGTTGTCTGAGCAGCCATTCAGGTGCTTGGGCTTGCTATTCCTGTGCTCACCTGCCCGTCCATCCTACACTGCAGGGCTATAAGCCTGTATGGGAAGCACTTGGGCAAACTTGCCTGCTGAGCACTGAGAAGGTGTCACAGGACAGTATGACAACATATGTGGAGGTTGCCTCAGGCCAAGAAAGCCAAGCCAACCTTGTTCCGAGCTGCCTGTGCTGCAGGTAGGTATATAGCTGGGGAAAGGCACACGCAAGCTACCTCTCCCAGTGTTACCAGCACTCCCACAAAGCCAGTGGGAGCCTAAACATGGGCTTGTGTGAAAACTCTTTGTATGCAAGGTGAACCTGGGCTCCAACATTGCTTTGTGCCTGTGCTTAGACTATAACAAAAATTTAATCTCCACACCTCAGAGCTCTACATAATGATGATAACAGCCCTTTATTTCTTCCACCCTTTGCCTGTAATTGTCTATTTAGCATTCAAAACTTTTGTCTCTTCCCACGTTTTCCAGAGCCTAGCACAATTTGAAACTGATCATAGGTAGGATCTCTGGACACTACTCTAATGCAAATAATGCTAACGATAAGAGCAATGCCCCAAGGGTGTTGCAAAGTTATCCTAATAACCAAACCTGATTGTAATTTTATTTAGATTTTATATTACTGACTAAGAGCACTTTATCTTCTTGCCATGTGCGGACATGTAGTTACTGCACATTGCTTATGGGTTTCCAAGATAATGTAATGCAAACAAATCATATATCGTCTGAGAATGAGTCAGGCCCACATTTCAACTTGATTTGATTTACCGTCACCTGTGTTGCAACCACTATTAGTCTGTTGAAATAATGAAAGAAAGAGAATAAGGGCTTTTAAGGCCAGTGTGGGAAAGTACCTGTTATATAAGCATCTTTGAAATGCAGAAAGGATAAAAAAAAGAAGTCTTGCAGCACTTGAAATTAAAAAAGTGATGCCTCCTTGGAAAAGGGACTACACTTGCATTGATGGATGCCAGGGTGAATTCCTTTGATAAATCTCATCTGACTTTAGTGGTGTATGTACTCAGGACTGACTCAGATGTGTGGAAACAAGTGGAATCCTTATACTCATCTCCTACCTCATAGCAGGTTCAGATTGGTCTTTCCTGATGCACAATACCGGACTACAGGAAAACCTCCAAATCTGTATCAATATTCCTCAGCAGTTATCAGTGAGGGCTAAATTAAATAGAATGATCCAAATCCTTGTGACAAGCAGAACAACCAGCCCTCTCACCTCTCTGGGGCTGTCAGGCTGTAATACTAAGGAAGTTTGATAACTTTCTGTACAAAGGCATTGTATGAACTCAGATTAGGAAAGAAAGGTGGTTCTCCAGGATGGGTAATAAACATCTATTTTCCTAACTAACTGGCTTGGCAAAAATTTTGCCTTCACATCCTTCCACTCACACATTCCTCCCCCCCCCAAAAAAAAAAAAACCACTCAGCTGTGCCACCACACCCTCCATGTATCTGTTTTGTGCTTCACTGACTGGACTTGCAATGGAAAGCTGTGTGTACTGGCACTGTTTTGCTCGGTGTTTTTGCTGTGGACACACTCTGAACTTCTGGAATACCTGCTGGTCTTGAGCACAGATAACAAGGTAATGTAAGAAAAGATTTCAAAGGAGACACACAGACATGGTGTCTCATACCTTTTCTGCTCCTCATTATTTAAAGTCTGAGAGAGAGATGTGGGGGGAAAAAAGAGCTCTTCACAGGTCCCACGGGGCTGCAAAGACATCAGCTTGTGAATATTTCACAAGTGTATCTTTGTCCTGTAACATTGCTGTACAGTTACCTGCAGTTCAAAGGTAAGAACAACAAGGAATGCTGTATATTTCATTATTGTGCCAAGCATGGGAGCTTAAAATTTGCATTTGTAAAATCCAGTGGTTTTTTTCTGTTGAGTGGTTAACATTTCAGGGACAATGAGATCCATTTTAAACCTAAATATAAAATCAATTTATGCTCTCAGTATGCTGCATCTTCTCCACATCTGGTGAGTCTGTAACCTGTCAGCTATGGTGAAAAGTCAAGGACTTTGTTTTAAACTGCATGTAAGTGGGAAATGGCAAGGTACCTTGGTCTAGTTCTATTTTACAGTCCCAGTTTCAGCACATCTGAATTGATGGTGCTCATCACAATGTTAGTTATCAAGAAACATCTCAGATATGCAGCTCTGTTGCAAACTGTGCTACAGCTGTATATTTAAATTTTTTTTTAATGGAATGGTCCAAGACAATGTTCAGAATATGTTTGCTGTGGTGACTATGATTGTGTAATCTCCAAATTTTTGGGAAGCCTTGCTTATTTCTGTTGACAGGAGTGTATTTTCCATGTCAGTTCCCTTCTCTTTTTCTTCTGGCTCCTTGTACATCCCAGAAGGATTTGCTTTCCTCCCTTCAGCTGACTCTGATTTCATCAACTAGTTCTGATAGTGAAAACGTCACAGGAATAGGGGCTTTGTATACTTGCCCTCATCGAAAGAGAAATGAAAACAGGAAGAAGCACACACAGGAAAAGTGCAATAATGAGCGAAATGCAAAAAACAAATTGCTTTTACCCATCTTGACTAGCAAACAAAGTAAAACAGCATCAGCATGCATTGGAGTGCTTTGTAAGTTACAAGTTGTTAAAGAGCCTTGTGTTTTCAGTCAGCTGATTCTGTAATAGCAACTGTTGGTACTGGCAGCACTGCATCATTGTTCTTAGCAAGAAAAAGCAATTCGGCCTATTGTTTCCATAAATAGTTTTCTCTTATAAAAACAATAGAGCTGTTTAACCTAAATATAAACACATATGATGTCAATAATTTTATATACATTACAGGCTGTTATATGGTCTCTAACAACTGACAGTGCTCAGAGATAACTTCTACATGGCTCGTTTTGCTCATTTATTACAAGATTAAGGAGTGCTATGACTGCTGTTGGCTCTCTGTGCTCTCTACAGAAAAGTATGGCTTTTGAGTGGCACATGTGAATGCAAGGTTGCTTTCTTGCAGTCTGACTGCCTGCAGCTCAGTGATTTCAGGGAGCGCATAATGAAGGCACTAAAGGCTTGGAATAAACTATGCACCAAAAAAAAAGGGAATACTTCTCATCTGAGCTCTGACAGTAATGTCATCATTGGTCTTAGTTGAGTTGTTTTATTTTTCTGACCTGATTTACGGTATGTGGAAAAACAATGATAATTTTTGATTCTATCACAAGTAGGACTTTGATAACAAATTAGGCCCAGTTCTGGGCCCCTCAGTTCAGGAAGAACATTGAGGTGCTGGAATGAGTCCAGAGAAGGGCAGCAAAGCTGGTGATGTCCAAAGATGGTAAGTCCTAGGAGGAGTGACTGAAGGAGATGGGGTTGTATAGCTTGGAGAAAAGGAGGCTCAGGGTTGTCCATATCATTCCCTACAACTACCTGAATGGAGGTTGTAGCCAGGTAGAGGTTGGCTTCTTCTTCCTGACAACCAGCAAAAGGATGAGCGGACATAGTCTCAAGCTGCTCCAGGAGAGGTTCAGGTTGAACGTTAGGAGGAATTTCTTCACAGAAAGGTGATTAAACATTGGAATGGACTGCTCGGGGAGGTTGTGGAGTCACCGTCCCTGGAGGTGTTTAAGAAAAGACCGGATGTGCCACTCACTGCCATGGTCTAGTTGACATGGTGGTGTTTGGTAAAAGATTGCACTCGGTGATCTCAGAGTTCTTTTCCAACCTAATTGATTCTGTGATTCTGTGGTGCAAAAGCTATAGATTTCTCCAAGTTAGTTTTCAGATGGAGGTTGGTATAATTCAATTCAGCAGATTATTTGTATAGTTATATCCTGTCTTCTTGTTTTACAAAGATTACGCATGCACAAGAATCTCATATTTTCTTGTCATACAGCAGAAGGATGCCCTGATAACCTTTTATGATGCACACAATATCAATCAAACATGAGTAAGTGAGTTGGAGGGAATCTTCCTCCATGGCATCCCCACAATCTTCACTCCTGCCTGCCCTGCAACATGCTACATAGTCACCACAGGCCATGCAAATGCTGGCTGTGTCTTGGGGAGTGAGGTAGAAAATGCTTTAGCAGGCTGAGTGAAATAAGCTCTGGAAAAGGTGTGTAGCGCATGAATAAGAAATCATGCTCTTCTGCACACAGCAGATTTATTCATTTGATTGCCTAAGAGGAAGCAAAAATTCATAAGTATTTACAGAAGGGACTTGTACAAAGCCTAATACCCAGGAATGGAAAAGTGAAGAATAGGGTTAAAATATTGATACTTGTACTAGCCCTGGGACATCAAGCTCCTGGGCCTGTGGAGTTAATACTAGCATCTCAGGGCCCTTTAAAATCTGATCAAACCAGAATAAAATTAAGCATTGTCCCACATTTTGTCCTGTTGAAGTGCTGAAGCATCTTGTTTCTCAGTGTGGCTCAAGTTGCGCTTACAGTTGTGTGGATCACAGCTTGCTGGCCCCTCAGCAGGTTGACTGTCTCATAAAGCAGTGTCAAAACCAATGTAATTTCTGTTGTCACCACTGTCTTTTAGGAAGAAAATAAGTCCCTGAGATGAAAGGAGGTCTGACCACACTTGCACTGATCCAGCATTGCAATTTTGCATGGTAGCTGGAGTCATGTTGTTAATGTGATCACAGGAGATGAGCTGTGTGCTGCTGCCGATCTAAGTGTTCCCCATGCATCACACTGCTTTTGTATGAATTCATTGGAGGCTGTTAATCATCATGAAGGAATATAATGGGATCCTGAACACTGTAACTTATAGAGGTGAGTGAGTGTTCATGTGCTTAGGCCTTCAAGAATAAGAGTTCTAGTAAAAGTGATAGGATGGAGTATGAAATTACTCCCAAGTATGCTCATAAGCCTCAGTCACACAGTTTGATCCCCTCCTCCTCCTTCCCATGGCCAACTTTTCCTAAGGTCTCTTTCATGTATGTTTTAAGAGCAAATCATAAAATCTGGTGTATGTATCAAAAAATAAAGAAACTTCAACTCAGTTATTGTAATATGAAGAGTGTTGGATTGTCCTGGTGGTTTCTACTTAGATTACTAGGGTTAAAATTAGTGATTAAAGAATTCCCATATTATAACTAAAACAGGCTTACTGCATACTGGATTAAATTGTGAGACTGTGCTGAAGGTGTTAGAGAAATACCTTACAAATTCTTTAAGATACCTCATTTGCATACCACATATCAGCAAGGCATGGTAGGAGTTAATATGACATTAATTTTACAGAAGAGATAGAAGTTGACTGTTTAATGGTTTCTGTTTAATGCTAGGCCACACAGACAAATGCTTTTATGAATTATCTAGAGAGCTGTTAGGGAAGGAAAGATATTAATTGGTCTGATGCAAAATGGGAGGGACAAGTAAGAAAGGGAAAATGAAAGAGGAGTACAGAAAACAATTGTAACTATGTGGTTGATCCGAGCATTATTTTAGCCGTCTCATAATTGCAAAATCTTACTTGATAGGTTGAAACATGTTTGGGAGGGCTATTGGTTGTTTTAGAAAAGGCAAATTAGTCTTTTATTATAAACGCCTGTGTTATAGTACTCGCAGTTCATTGGTTACTGGGGGTTCCTTGGGGATTTGGAGTTTGTTGGGTTTATTTATTTTCTTGGGTTTTTTTGTTGTTAGTGTTTTGGTTTTTTTTCTCTAACTCTTCTTTTAAGGTATTTCTTTTCTTTTTATTTCTTCTTTTTTGTTTTGTTTTGTTTTGTTTTGTATTTGAAGGGATTTTGAAAACTCCTATTCAAAAGTATCTCAGTGTTATCTAGCTTTTATTTGTACCATTAAAAAAAAAACAAAACAAAACAAAAGGTTTTTATGTGCAGGCAGTCCTTTTTTTGAGAGTCTCTATCTTCCAAATTGTATTTGACCAAGTCCTAATCACTGCAAAAAGGTAACTCTGTGCTTAAAAAAGAGTTACCTCCATCCTTAAGCAAGATAAATGTGTCTCTACATTAGGGCAGAAAGGATTTGACACGATGTCAGTGATTTAGGTCAGAGGTCATACAACTTATCTCCCATCCTTGCAGAAATGTTTCTAAATAAAGAAATAAATCAATAAATAAATAGAATCCTAATGTTTTCTTCAAACTAATGTTAAATATGCTAGAAACACTAAGGAACTTCCCATCAATAGCAGCATATTTGTCACCACCAACATAAATTTTTCCTTTTAGTGTCTTTCAGCTTTTCTAGTGGGGGGGGAAAAAGTCTTTGTTCTCATTGGAAACACTTATTCCTGTGCATTTTATAAATAATTTTCCATCACTGCTTAAAAGAGGCAGAGGTCTTAGAGTAAATATGGCCAAAAGTATGATGCTGGTGTTAGCAGTCTTAGTTACTGCTCTGTGTGCTGTGCTGTGTTCTGTTCGGGGATCACTGTGAGCAGTGGCTAGAAATAGATGATAGCAGAAAACTGAAAGTTCAAATGTTGGATAAAGATGATGAGTGAGTTAGTTTAGTAAAATGCCTTGTAAATAGTACCAGGCCACCACTCCTTAGGATTGCAGAATTACAGTGTACAGGCTGTTCCTGCATTCTGCTGCTCTTTTCATTGCCGTTCTTAATCTAGAGGGACTAGGGAAAGGAGGGGGGAGAAACAATTTCTCTAACAATACCATAAACAAATCGCACAGAATAATGATGTAGGCTCTTCTCAGATGCATCACTCTGCTTCCTTTGATTCTGATAGTCCTGTTAGTAATGTTGCCATTGCTGCGTGATTTATTTAGGGGCTTTGTGTTCGCAATTGAGCTGTGCAGCATGAGACTTGCTATGATCTGTACTAAGGGATATGGTTCAGTACCTCTGAACAGTGTAACCCCGTGGAATCTGGAGGCAATGTGTTGTAACTTACATATCTTCTTCTGGAGAATTATATTACAACTTGACTTGATTTTTACCTGATGTTTCACCTATTAAAATGAGACATTTGAAAAAGGGGGAATTTGCAGCTGCACTCTTCTCAGAAAAAGATCAACTGTTTCTGTAATTAATACAGAAGATAACAATTTAAAATAATGAAACACCCATAATATGTTTCAAGAAAGCAGCTTGTTGCTATAATTAGAACTAGAATCAAATTGTTCTGATGGCAAACACCATTTATTGAACTCTATGAATAGAGCAGCTTCAGCAAGCAAATAACACAAGTGGGAAAATATCAGAAGCAAGTACATGACATGGAAAAATTAGGCTGACAAGAAAATGTTACAGTTGAATGAAGTTGAGCTTCTTGAGGTTCCCCCTCTCAAAAAATAGAACATACAGAGCAGCAGGCTTGTGAGCTGGGGCAAGCTGGTGTTTATGGCAGACAGTACTGGCCTGCAATGGAATCCTGCCACAGTCACAGATTTCAGATGGGGCATGAGGACAATCAGCTTTTCCAGAGGTTGTCCTTTACACTGTGGTACCGGTACATGAAATAAAAATTCATCTCCCGTTTCTCTGTGTAATTTGTTATTGTTTCAGTCTGTCCCAAAGACCTAAAACTACTGGCTTGTCCTCCCTGCTGATATGTCTTCCAACATTTGCTCATGTGCATCTGCAAATATTGGCTATTTACCATGTGGAAGCCTCATGTGTGAATCTGTGTCTTGGCCCAGATTTGGCCTTTTTCTTCTGGTGCATTTGAGCTGTTGATTGATGATTTCTCAAATCTTTATTTTGATGGTGATGTCTGCAAATGTTGTCTACAGAAACTTGGGGTCTCAGTCTGGTTTGTTTTTCCCTGGGCTTTGCTTTCTGTGCTGTAGAAGATACAAGAGAGAGAAGTGTGACTCCTTCTGTGCTGTTCCAATCTGCAAAATCTGTGTTTATTCTGGCAGTGAATCTGCATTTCACTGGACCAGAAATATATGACCATGGAGGTGAAATAAAATTTGGACCTGTGACCCTGAAGAGTTGTGTCACCATGTAAGGAATTACTGGACTAAACAAAGTGCTCAGCAGCTTCTGGAGGAGCAAAACAACATGAAAAGGAAAGAAAATTAACCAAACAAACTGTTTCAATGCTTTGGTTTCTGCTAATTAAGAACAAAACCCTTGTCTGAGGATGATAATGGAGCTTTAGCATTTTATTGTGCAGCATACCAGACCATATTGCAACTGGGAGGCTAGGCAACTTCTCCCTGCTTTCATACTATGGAAGGCCTAGACACCAGGCAGAATGAGCACAGTGGAGAGACCTTGGTCCCCTAGTCTCCTTCTCCTCCTCCTTTAAATAAACCTACTCTAGCAGGGTAGATTTAACCCTCAGCAGCGTTAGAATACCTGAAGTGCCAGGGAAAATACGCTGCATTGACCAGCAGTGAAAAAGTGGTCCAGTATATAATACTGAAGGTTTGGCTGAAAGGAATTGCTTCATTGCGAATTTGGAGTAGCAGAAGGGTTTTATTTATTAATTCCTTCGTGTGTTTTAAAAATAGTTTTAAGCATCATGTCTGCTTTGGGCTAGAACATTGCAGCCAATACAGAGAGTTCATTATTGGTAAGCATTTGCTTGTATTAACAAGAGCATACGTGCACTAATGCTACAGAAGATAAATGCTTGATTTGGCTAGAACAGATTACTCCTGAAATGTATTTGCTTTATTAAACCACATCTTCTAGATACAGCCAAAGATCTTCAAAAGGTAAAAGGTTTAGAACATATAATTTTTAATGAAATTGTTGCATGTTTTTACACTTTTGCTGTAAGTTTCAGTTTTTGCTTGGGCACTTCAGCAGCTGATATACTGGGACCCTGTTCAAAATAAAGCAGCATCATTTCTAGAACTCCATCCTGCTGGGTGACACAGTTGCTGAATCCAAAAGAGACAAGTGAAGACTGAAAACCCATGATCACTGAAAAAGAGCAAGGTGCTGAAACCACAGGGCAGAGAAAACATACTGCAACACTTACAGGACGACAAACTAACAGGTGTAAAGTTCACCTTTGAAATAGCTTTCCAGCATCCTAGAGTGCAGAATAATAATTGATCATATGATAAACTTATCAGACTTCCCTTGTTTTTTGTACTAAACTATTTTTGATGTAAAGTGGTTACTGTAGCTTAATTCCTCCTACTTCATCCAGGTTCACGCTCACTAAATGGCCCTTGTCAGCATGGTATCTGAATGCCTCTTACACACTAATGCATTGCATCCATAAGCTCTCCAGTGGGGGTGAGGGAATATTAGCCCCATTCCTACAAGTAGGAAAAAACATAAGGTGATACTCATCTATTCTCTGAGTGTATCTCAAAGGAATAACAAAAACTTCTGAATTAGGCTTCGCACCTTGACAGGAACTCAGAAGGGAGCGCTGTCACAACCATTTCTTTAAGGAACAAATAGCCCTCATTGTGCATAGGATAGAAATTACTTTCCTAAGGTTATACTGAAAACCTGTGACTAAAGACAGAATTGAACCAAGGTCCCTTGAGTACTGCATTCAGTAAGGTTATCTTGCCTTTTATAGTTTCTATGTAACAGTTATTTAGTTAATAACATGATTTTCTTTTTTCTTTCCCCCTGTTGTTTTTATTTTTGAACGCATTTCATGCTCCATGTTCACTGTAGCTCAAGAAAGTCTAACATATATTTACAAAGCCAGGCAATATATAATGATCCTGGAGACAATATTGTTGTCCATGATGTATGAAGCAGAAAAGAGAGAGTTTGATTTTCATAAGCTCTAATGACCCTCCTGGGCAGTCGGAAATGTACATTGTTTGAGATAATCAGACAAACTGATTCCATTAAAAAAAGATGCATTGTTTCTATTTTATGTTTTCACAAACATTTTGTCTAATTATTACTGACATTTCTAACCATATTGTGATGTTTTTCAAGGGAAAAAGAAGGAGTTTATCTCCATTAAAACTGGAAACAAACTGATGCTAACTGTTTTTATAAGCTCAAAACACTAAAATAAAATAAAATGCATTAGAGTAATTAGGAAGAATTACAGCAAAGTCTGTCTTGCCTACATTTTTCTTGTGAAAAAAAACAAAAAACAACCAAAGATTACCATCCAACAGCATGAGTCTGTTGTTCTTAAAAAGCACTGTGAATGCTTTTCATTAAGTTATCTAGCACAGGAAATCTGCTGCTGTTTAACTCTTTCATATTCCTGGTGTTGAAATATGTTTAAATGCTGAAATACTAATGAGGACCAATGATGCACAACCACTTAGGATTCAATTATTATTTCTGTTCCTGTTCCTAGTTATTTACATAAATATAGATCAGATATATATTTATGATATAGATATGGACTACTTTGGCTAAAATACCATGCAGAGTTTATCAGCACTGAAATACTGTTCTTTGTTTATAGTGGATGTGGTTTGAAGCCAGCAGTAAGATATTTTCCAATTCAGATACAATGATCCTTTTCTGAAGCAAAAAATTATTCAATACTTATTGGCTAATCACTATATTATTGGTTAATCCCATAGAGTTGGTAAATATGTTGTGAGCTTTCTTGCAATGGTAGTATGGCAGGGAAGAGCACTGTTACTTGTATTATTTTGAGATAAATTTCCACATCCTAGAGGACACCCACCTTCCCTCTGGTGCTGGCAGGTGAGCTGGAGTCCTCCTATAACACCAGTCTCCACTGGTATGTGAGAAAACATGTTGCTATCACTAGCTCAAAAGGGGCCTTCTGGTTCTGTGGATTCAAAAAAACACAAATAATTAAATAATCACATTAAATAATGTGATTAAATCATTAAATAATGACCTGCTCTGAAGTTGTCAAAGACATATCAAATTATGTCCTCAAATATTTCTGATTGTTTATGCAATCTGGTCCCTGATCCTGTATGGAGATTGGAGCTTCTTATGAACACTTATGAACACATTTCCAAATACTATTTTTTTCTAGGTTTTCTACAATTTTTCTAGGAGTAAATTTGCTAAGACTAGTTGATTTAAGTGTAGTGTGCTGCCTGCTCAAAAGCAAGTACCACCATTCTGACTGGAGTAAATCTGCTGAAATATCTATTGGAACTAATCACTGTTCTTGATGTTAGCTGTAGCACTGCCCATCTCCTTCAAAAAAGCCTCGGGGCTTATTTATCCAAAATATTTTGTGTCTCCAGAAGTCAAATGCAGTGACAGGAAAAGGACATAATATGTATGTTCTGCGTGCTTTCCTGTGTACTTCTGAATCATATGGAATTTCTGAACACCTGGGTTACACACGACACACCAGCCTGAGAACTAACACAGCTGAAAAGATGATAGAGTCTTATTAAAAATCAAAATCCAGCTGTTTTTGTTTGGCAGTTTGTTTTGGTTTTTTTGGTTGATGTTGTTTTGTTTAGTGATTTTTGTTTGTTTGCTTGTTAGTTTTTTTGGTTTGGTTTTTGGTTTGTCCCCACCTACTCCCAAGAAAAAAAAAAGAAAAAAAACCCCAAAACAAAAAGCTGACTGTTATTTATTTTTCTAACAGAAAACAAGGGAAACAAAGTAAGGTGATTTTCACTGAGTTTATTAATCTTGGCATCAACCCCAGTTATTTCAGAGACTTTTAAAAACTGTAGTTCCAGGTCTTGGTTCCTCTGCGAGGTGTCTACAGAGGATAATTCCTTTAGAAGTCTTGATAAATAATTTTTCCAAGATATAACTGTGGATTGGAGAACTTCAAGTTGAAATTTTTTCACTAGACACTATATAAAAGATATAACGTTATCATTTCTGAATGGAAATTGTAGAAAAAATACCACACAAAATGTTCAGAATTTTGAATTATTTTCTTGATATGTGACCAAATTAGATGTAAATCCAGTGCCTTATCATTTGGAATGAATATTCTATCATCTGAACAGTGAAACAGTGAAAATGAGGCTCAATTATTGACAGTGTTACTGATTTTTTTTTTCTGTATGCTTCCAGAATTATATTAAAAACAACAGCAACAATAAAAAAAATCCCAGAGTTCAGAAAGAAAAGTAGTAGAATATAAAATTACAAAAGTAGAAGGCTAATATTTTGTTCCATGTTTTTGTTTTCTGCCTCAGGAAATGTACTGTGTATGAAGCATAATTTACAAAAAAAATAGAAAAAAAAGATTGTTTCTTTGAAGACAGCAGACAACACAATTTTGGTAAATATAATATTTATAGGACCTTGCAATTAATTTACAAAAATTTTACATCAAAAATGTATGCTGATGATTTTGCTCTTTAGGGACAACAATTGTCTCTTCAGTCATGTTTTCATACACTAAAGGCAATTATTGTTGCTTCTAGCTGTAATAAAAAAATAACCGAAACAGATAGAAGTGTCTTGGTAGAAATTGAGCTGAAACTCCCACTGTGGAAATAATCAGAAAATTAAAAGCTCTGCAATCTTGCAAATAACATTGCAACTTAATATTATTGGAACATAACATTATTATCTCTTTTTATAGGGAAAACAAACTAAATATATTTTCAAACAACACTGATGTTATGGTTTCACTATTTTGTCTAACAGAGAAGGAAAAAAATGGGGGAAAACAATAACTGCTTCCAGTTGCATATCAACCAACCAACTGGGAATTTGTGAAAAATGATCAATGGTGGCAGAATTATATTTCTGCTACGTTAGGTCAGCACCTTCATCCAACTCAGTATATGCAACACCTAATAGACATGGCTCATCTTGCCATCTGATGGGCTCTAAATTTTATTCATGTTTGGGTCACTCTCCTATTAGGTACTGTTACTTTCACAGTTTGAGCAATACACTTGAAAGCGCAAAACAAGGAAGACACCAAATAATTTATGTATCCAGCTTTGTTTTAGTGTTCATCAGCTCATTCCAACCTGCCTGCCATGGGCAGGAGCATCTTGCACTAGACCAGGTTGCTCAAAGGAATGGGGCATCCTCAGCTTCTCTGGGAAATGTGTTAGTGCCTCACCACTCTCACAGTGAAGAATTTCCTTCTTATATCTAACCTAAATCTACTCAGTTCAAAACCGTTCACCCTTGTCCTATTACCAAATGTCCTTTTAAAGGCCCTCACTAGCTAATGATAATCTTGTATGACCAGTGAGCATCTGTCTATGCTTTACTCTCAAGTACAGAGAAATTTGCATCACCAAAACTTTTCTTACTTAAGAATATATGTGCCTTTGGGCCTATTTTTGCATTCATACACACTAAAATAGCTCATCAACCACAATGGGCAGACTCCTGATCTCCCAGGCCTGTGAAAGAGAAAAATCATCATAGAGCATCTCCAGATTTGAACTGCTACCATATTTAGTAATTGCTCAAAATACTGTGAGAAAGTTGAACCATCATAAAGATGGTTCCACACAACAAATTTGAGATTTGAGCTCAAAACAAAAATTACACAGACTGTGGCCTTTGTTGGTGCAGCTAGCTTACAAGTTAATGCAGATTGAAGTCCCATCCTACAAATTAGTGATGTCATTAGTTTCATCTATATCCCTGTGTGGAGAATGGTTTCAAAAGAAGTCATAAATCTCTTTCCTTTCAAAAACATCAAACTTTAGGAGCAGAGTTATGTGAACAAATCTGGAAGGTGATAGGAACCAAACTGAAGCTCCAGCTGACCATCTAATGAAAGCCATTTTGCTGTAGTATTTCATGTGTAGTGCAGTAAAAGCACTCCCCAATCTACATCAAGTTTTCTCAAAGGATGATCCAGAGGTGTGCATGTTCCCAGATGTATAAAGTATCATTTTTGATCTCTCTGATTCAAAGGGACATGCCAGATTTTTGTCTTTAGCCTCTGTAGCCCACACACCTGCATACATATAAACATCCACATGAAGAAGACATGCACACATAAATATGCACACGCATTTCATTTTAGTTTTAGGGGTTATTTTAAAGGATTCTGTCAAATCAGAACAGTACCTATGCAGGTAATACTATGAAAGGATAAACCAGGTGGGTGTGATATTACGCTGCATCACTTAAGAACTACTCCAAAGTGTTTAGACTCTGTGTTGGGGTAATGGCAGTCAGATCATCTTAAGGAGTTACCTTTATCAAATGGAAGTTACCAACCTTCAGCTGAAACACAGCACCTGACTGCTCATGTGCTTTCATTTCACAGTTCCTGATGGCTAGGTGTGCTTTACTGCTTGAAGGGAAAAGTGTGCCCTCCTGCTCATCTTGTCTCAACTTATGGAGGTGTAACTTCTAGCACAAGAGTGATAATTACTAACTTGATTGTTAGTGATCATAGGGATGTTTTCCAAGAATTAGAATTGCATAGAAGTCACTCGTATGTTCACTGCTTCTTGTCTCTTGAGGAACATCTTCATTTTCTGAAACTTTTCTTGGGGGGAAATCAAGGAGAATTGGCTGATTTTATTTCTTCTAATAACGAAAACAGAATTTTTGAGGATATCTAATACTCAAAGAGTGTTACATAAGGAAAGTTTAAACAAAAATTAGCACTGTAAATCTATACTTATTACTTCTAGGTAAGACTATCTGAATTTGAGAGGAATGTAAGAATGCAGGTGAAAGAAAATATGCAGATACGGTGCCTCCGAGACATCACGGACAGAGCCAAAAAAAAAAAAAATAAAATCGGGTGCAAGTAATGAATGACAGAAATTTAATCCTGACACCTTTGTCTGGACATCAACATTTTTTGAAGGATGTCCAAACCTCCTCCTAAAGCAAAGTCAGTTTGGGAAAGGAAGGGACTACCTTCTATTCTGTGTTTAATTTCTCAGTAACTGGCAATACCTACAGGCATCACTATCTAAAATCTGACAGCATCTAGCATCTAAATATGATAGATAAGAGCCTGGCAGACAGGCAGGGGACTCCCTCCCTCTGTTTATTCATATGAAATTGGGAGGAGAGAAAATCCTCTACAGGATTTCTTTCAGCTCCACCCCTGTCAAAAGCTGAAACTAATGAGCTGGAAATAGGAAATGTGCAAAATAACTGACACTTCCCTATCTGAACTGCATTCCTTAAGAGTTGTTTTTTTATTACTAGATAAATGCTTTGACATGTGTATTTATGTGAAGTCTGAATGTGATTTAGATACCAACTACCTGCTGAGCTAAGAATATTTGTTTTGTACTTAAACCAATATGTTTATTTAAGAGATCTCTAAGTTTTAAAATGCCCTTGGCTTCCAGCTCCACAAATGGGTAACCTCTGTATGTGGAGCGCATTGTGCACTCCATTTGTTATTAATATAAAGTAATATTTTCCTTTTGCTCTGCTTGATTCTTTTCTTTAGGAGTCCTTTTGCTGCAGCAGACTTGTGTGAAAATGTGCATATACATGTTTGCAAGAGGATGGAAAAAGCTGATTCTCGGAGATTCTGGTTAGAGATGATGTCCACCAATCTTGCTTAAATAGCAAACAAAGGGTTTTTGTTGCTCTTGCAGTGAAGTATTTTGAGAGGTAGGACAAATCTTTTACTCTGTGTTTTTGTGCATAGCACGATAAGGTTAGAAGTTGCGGATATTGCTTTGATATAAAGAATAAATGGCAATGTCAGTGTGCAGAGAAAACAATTTAATTAATTATTTTTATTTAAAAAGGCCTTATAAGTGAGCTCTGTACTTTCATGGGTGAATTGCTTGACTCTCCACTCCTTGGTTAGTTATGTCTAATGCAGGTATGCCTTTGCTCAACTGAAGCTCTTCCCCAAATCAGTGGAAAATTTGTGTAAAAATATACAGCCTTGGCTCAAAATGCAAAACCTGTTTATTTTTACTTTGAAAAATAAAGTACTATTTTCAGGTCTTCTGATCAGAAAATGTTTGGAAAGCAGCCAGCAGTTAGAAGGCATGGTCATGATTTGAAATTTCCAGCCAAATTCAGGACAACTTTTTCAAGAAAATTCATCTTGTGAAAAACCCCATGAAGAATGAAGCCCTTCTAGGATGAAGTCCTCTGATTGCAAATGCATACAACAGGATATTTGGGTTCCTGTCAGCAACACCGCTGACACATGTGCTCAGAGTCTTTCACTTAATGTATAGAAGAGGCCAGCAATCTGCAATGCAAAGTTTTGAAGGCAATTACTCTTTCTTTTTAATTTGAGCCCACATTCAATTAAGTGGAGCCAAATTACTCTCATCCTTTCAGCCAATTAGTCACAGGCTTAAGTTTTTGTTTTGTTTGTTCTTCTTCCCCTGTCCTACCCTTCCCTCCACCCTTCAACCCCTCACCTCCAGCAAGAAATAATCAGTCCTTGGGCTTCCTAACGAATGTAACCCAAACTGTCAAAACAAGTTTCTGGGTGTTAAGGTTTCAGACAGCAAGCTCTAAGCACCAGATTCACAGCAAAACAGGTGCACCCTTTGGAAAATACATGACATTTGGGTTAGGGATGCATTCTTGTGGGTGAGCCATGCCACAGCCTTGGGGTGACAGAAAGTAGTGTGGCAGCGAGCAGGATCTTTGTGCTAAGGACACAACGGCATTCACAGCTGAGCTGAATCAGATTGAAAAGGAACTGTCAAATGCTGTGCCTGCCATAATTAACCTTTTTCAGGTTTCCTTCCCATCTTTTAACCAAGCTTCCTCATAGGTTATTATGCCCTAAAGCCCATAATGATATAAAGCTGTGATGATGAAGCACTGACCTCTCCACTCTGCTTGGATCTGACCCATAATATTTTGAGTAGTGAAGATCTGAACATTTGCTAATATTTTCATACCTTTGTGAGAAGTAAAAAGCCAAAAACTCTCTTGTCTTGTCTGTTACATATGTTCCACAACAATGAACATTAAACGGTGTTTGTGGGGTTGGGCTTCCAGGGCTCATTTTTAATATAATGGTTAGTATAATAATTCCTTGAAACTGTTCCCCTGTGGTGAAATAATGAACAGTAACTGAAAAGAGCTGCAAATGCAACTTCTGAGTGAAGGATTATTTTAAAGTATTCATCTCCTTGTGATGGCTTCAAATATTTGTATAATAGAATTTGTTGCCCTGTCTAGAGATGTAAATTATAAACTTAGCTATAGCAGTATCCCTCAATAAGATCCCTTAGGCTTTATGTACTGAGTCCACAGAAACAGCATGATATTGAGCAGGACATTAGTAATAGATACTGATTGTAAAGCACATATTTCACTGGTATCTGAATCTATGATTAAAAATATTAATTACAAAGATGTCATATTGAGGGATTAAAAAGTAGGATGAGAGGGGAATCAATTTTATTTTATTCCCCTTAAGTTTTAGGAAGCTAAAAAACCCCACAAAAACAGACTGGATGACATGGTAAGCATATGCATCATTGTAAGCCATTAATTTCAGTGAGACAAAACACAAACTTGGAGTAAGCTGAACTGCCTCACTGAGTCGGAACTAGAAAGCTCAAACAATTTAAAAACTCAGTCTGCACAAAGAGAACACTATAAAAAAGTAATTCAAAGTGAACAGAAATGCTAATCTGTCCATTTCGGTTTTGCTATTGTTTGTAATGTAATAGTTGATAATATTTGACTAAAAAATCAGCATTTGTCATTATAGTCTTGAAATTCACACAGTCTTTTTGTCAAAGCCATCGCTGTTGTTCTATAATAAACGCTATTAATTTTGTAATAATTCCATTCTCTTAAGTCTTTTCTTTAAGGCCAGTTCTGACAAACACTGCTGGAATCACTTCACTTTTAAAATTCCTTCCCTGACTCCTTTCACCACTACATCAAATAAAACTACTAGTTCTTCTCCCGAGCTTGAGTGGACACTGAACTCCACATATGTGAGTAATCACACACATAGGGCCATTCACATCCACATGGTTTTGCCCGTCTGGAGTGTCAGCTATTCATTAGCTCCTGACCTCACTTCATGGCTCACCCTGAACTATTCCCCAGCCTTCCTTTTGGTTCCTTGTGTGCAGGCTGTCCACCCAGAATTAGCTGGGGAAGGAAGCACTGTTATAAAATTCTTTGAATCCACTCCTAACACAATCCCTGTATGAAACTGTGAGTTAATAATGTCAAAATAAATGGCCAGGAGGAATTCGGGGATGAAGTCTTAATTCCACTTAATTTAGCAGGGCATCCACATCGCTGTCACAAAGATTTTCATCTTGATCTTATTGTCTTGTGCATGTGTACTTTAATTCCTTCACCCTCCCCCAACCCCCCAGTATTACTGCTTTTCTTTTTAATTGTTTTTACACTCACTTGTTATATCTAGATACATTCAGCATGGCTGAAACTGACTGTTTTAGGTCCTTTCATGTCTTCCCCTTTCCCTGATGGAATTAATCATAAATAGCTATTTCAGAGAATATTTTTTCTAAGAAATGCACATGTCTAAGGGTAACTTTGTGGCTTTTCATAAAGGGACATTGCTGTGAGCTGTAAAGGCTTCATGAAATCAGGAGGGCTGACAGCAAAGTCCTTTGTTTTATTGCAAATATCTAAGACCACATAACTGATATATGGCTGGCTTCACATATGGCTTGTCTTTCTTGCCAAGTCTACTGGAAGACAAGAAGACTGATCCAAGAGTTATTTTTTGCATGTGCTTGGAAGTCCTGATTGCAGATTCCTCCTACAGTGGAGGGACACTATTTCAGTATCAGTTTCATCGCACGATGCAGAGATTTTACATTGTTAACCCTATATGCTGTGCCTGACCTTAAAACAGTAATAATAATAAAAGAGGAAAAAAAGAAGAGCCAAGTCAAAAAGTTAAAAGTACTTATTCTGTTTTTAATGTTACAGGCAAAGCTTCCATTCACTAAAAATTGACTGAGATTCCACTACAGCCCCTGAAGGATAGTTAAAAATGACAACTTAGTTTGATAATGCTCTCTTTAAACTGGATGCGTTACAATCTTCTGTGCTGTGCCTTCCCCCCTGACCTCGTGAGCACACCTTCTGGGTCAGCCCAGTAGTGAAACACCAGGCGATGAGGAAGATCAGATGGACGTTAATTCCCGCTGACAGCTCACATTCTGAGTACGGGAGGGCTGATTCCATTGTTCTACATCAAGCTTTTCTGTATTATCTGCAGTGTAATAGCTGTTCACTGCTTTTCCACATCTCTACTGCAAGATGATAATTTGGGAAACAAAGCAGTTCTCTCATGCCTTTTTTTTCCCCCGTTTTTTGTTAGTTTCATTTTCATTTTTGTTTTACTGCACCTGCATTGCTGAGTGAGTTTTGTTAATGTAATCTTGGTAGCAATTGCTTTGAGATGGTCATGCCAAAATGTGAGGTGTGAGAAAGAAAAAGAAAGCTCTGTGAGCCAACAAATATCACATAATGTAAAAAGATAATAAAAAAATTAAAAATCCAAATAATAATAACTTATTTCCTACAGTCAGACTCCAAAGCAGAGCTTGATGCTTTTGCATCTTTTCATCTTACTTCTCCATGAATATGAGACAGGTTGAGAAAGACTAGATTAGATTTCTCAAAAGTTTTCCTTGGGTTGGTAGAAGTTTCACGGATGTGAGTTCCTTAACCAGTCTTTTAAGTAATTTGAACATGCCACATATGTCCAGTGTTCCTAAAATGCTGAACACTCTTCTTAGGGCCCACCTATTACAATTGCTGTCCAAACAAATGCACATAATATTTATTTTTTGTCTCCTTTCACTGACTAAAGAGAGATTTCTCTTACCTCATAGAGAATTGCTTCTAGTGCCCAGGAGTCATCTACTCCAGTGCTGAAGAAAAGGACACAGAGCCATTGCAACTCTGACCAACTTGCAGTATTCCTTTGCTATTGCATTTGTACTAACATAGGATAAGAAAGCTCCCACAAATGTGTAATTATTTTGAACCGTGCTTGTTTGCCCATCTGGAGAGTGACAACACCAAAACCTTTTATGACCATGTATTTGAAGTTCATACTTCAAGTTTTTGCTTTCCTAAGCACCACTGTGCCACAGACTAGGCTCCTGCAGTGCAACCCAGAGACTTCATTCCTGTGACTGCTGCAAAAAGCCGTATCAGTGTCAGAGCTGGAAGCAGAAGTCCTGAGACCAAAATGCCTTTCATCAAATGTAAGCACAGAATTATAAAAGAAAATAGGGATTTATTTTATTCTCTGTAATGTAGGAAATTACAAAAGGCAGGAGGCTCTCACAGAATAAGAAATGGAGAGACGGTGAAGCTGACACTAACCACTGTCACATGCGAACAGGAGTAGCAGGAAACAGAAGACACTTAATGTCAACTGCTGTGGAAAAAGAAAACTACAGCCACTCTTGAAGAGGAGGATGTACAGTTATACTTGGCAACTGCTGTGAGAATTGCTAATGTGTGTAGCTGGCTGAGACAAGAATGAACCATCTTGTTGGTACCTTTTCTGTCAGGGAAGGCAATAGAAGCCAATATAAGATGGATTAAGGGTACTTAAAATACAAAAAAGCCCTAAACCAGCAATGACCAGAAAAGAACCCACAAGCTTTTTTTAAGAACTGCACAGAAAAAATAATTCAGAGACAAATTAATTGAAAATTCTCTTTTACAGATGGGTGTCTCAATTGAAGAAGACTAAAGGACAGAGATTCTTGACTGAGCAGTCCAGCAGACTGAAAAGCCAGCAAAGTGTTCTGTCAGACAGGATACCTGGATCTCTGCCGTCACCTCCTCATCTTGAAGAAGGAGTTAATAACTTCCTTGCCAGCATTTAATTGAAAACAGCTCTATCCAGAAGATGTTCTGCTTATTGGCTGTTTAGGATAAAGACAGAACACCTTTCTGAGATTACCTTGTACATGATTTATTAATTATTATTTCTATAGAATCAAATTCAGGATTTTTTTGGCAAAAGTGAGAATGGGACTAATAGTAAAATAAGGCTTTTAGGATAAGATTGAGTACTGGAAAACCCCCAACAATCTTTTACTACCTCACCGAAAGAGTTTGGTGCAAAGAACTTAACGTTAAGTAAGATAGTTGCTTAGTACTAATTTATGTTCTTAAAAGACTTTTGGCTTGATCCTATCTTCCACTCATTCCCCCTCCTCAAATATCAGTTATGACTGTATTTTTGGAGGATGATGCTTATTTCATTTGATTAGACTCGGAATAAGTAAATTGATATTGCATCATTGTTGATTTTTACCCCTTTTAATTTGAATGCCTTATAAAGTATTACATGTTATAGTTCATTAAGTTCTCATTGATTGGACACTTATTAGCTTCCCAAGCCTGTTTCATTGTTCTGCTGCTGTGCTTTCACCATTTGGTATTTGGCACTCTGCATAATGAATAAATTACAGTTGAGAGAACGGACATCACCATATGGGGGTAATTTGTACTTTGACAGAAGGACAGGGCTCCTGGACTCGTCCTAAAGGGAAGCTCTGCAATCTTCGAAAATCCCTCTAATTTTTCCAATTATTTACTTTCAAAAGGCCTTTTCCATCCCCAGTGTATGCAGATAGGAGCTTTGAATAGCAGCAATCTGGGGATCAGGCATAAAAGTTCTAATTTTAATTGCACAGCTCCTTAGATGCAGATGAGACAGTATATACACTGATTAACACCTTCATGGCTAAGCATACGTGCAGGCACTATGGCCTATTGGAATCCTATGATTATGTGGGCTGTTTTCAACCTTGGGTAGTTCATATTCCTTGCATACTGTCAGAGAGTTTGGGAAATAAATTTTGGAAAGCTAAACTTAATAGTGTTACTGACATGTAGCTGCTATCTGGTCAAAGAGTCACACATTTTTCCACTTGAGAAAAGAATAATGTAATCTTTAAAATCATTGATTTATGTTGTTCTTAATATAGAGAAAATATGTATTCCATTCCACATAGTTATGTTGTGAAGTTTTTTTCTATAGATAAAAATCCCTGCCTTCAAAAAAGCAGACAGAAAACTATAGTCAAGCTTGGAATTCATAGCCTAGCCCTAGGAAAGGTCACACACAGTGTGTCTAAGCAGGCATCTTGCTTTCATTTGCCCTTCACCCATTTTGTAAGGTCTCTTGAAGTTGTCTGTTCAGTCCTGATTAGACCTGTTCGAGTTCTAAACAGTGTATTTAGAAAGGGGATTTAGCAACATTTTAAGTAAAGTATTTCTCATAATAATTTCTGTACTTTCTCAAAATATTTTTTCTTACTCAAAGTGTCTTCATTTTGTATAGTTCCGACACTGTCTTCCTAGTTAACATACTGAGGATAAAAATAAATAGTGAGCTAAAATATCTGAGCTACTACATATTGAGCAAGTTTTCACACCAGCTACTTCATGACATCAGAGATATATATTTTAGAGGAAAGTCTCCTTTACCTCTAGAATGATCTCATCTTTTCATCTAATGTACTTGGCATGCTAAAGATAGCCGCCTTCTTTTCTTTGCATTTTTCTTCCAGCTTGGAAATGGGTCCCACAAGTTCTTTCTCCCTTGGTGTTATCCCAGACGGTCTCATATGCAGTCACCCTTACCTCCTGTGATGACAAACCAGGCTCTTTCCTGAACACAAAACTGGTGAAATTTGAACTCCAGACTTTGCTTTCAGTTTGCATCTTAGCTAATTTTGACTATGGAGTCTCAACACAGAAGGAAAAAATGTCTCTGAAAAGTTGAAGTCACCCATGCAACCTTTAAGTTTCTTGGAACTTGTTCAGATGCAAGGGAGTATACTTGGGCAATGGTCTTATTTCAATTTCCCCTTACCACTACCAGGACCACCAGCAGCAAGAAATTGGCAAAGTCTGTGAGAGCAATTGCTTTAGCTCTTCATATGAGCAAGAAGAATTTCTCAGAAATTAAGAACTGAAGTGTTTAATTGCCATCTTTTAAACATGGGATAATCCAGATTGACCCCAAGTGTTAATACCACTGGAGCATGATCAGAGAGAGAAAAGCAAGCAACCCATATTCATATCCATAAGCTCTGGGTGTAATCCACTGCATAGTAAAACAGAATCTATTCAAGATTGACATAAATGACAGCAAGGGAGAACAGAAATACATACTTCCAGCCAGACTGGCCACTCTCCAGGCATTGAGTAGCTGACGTTCTGTGGCTAATACCTTATTTACTACCCTTTGGTTATTGGCAAACATTGATGATTACTTGTATTTCACGGTTCTCACTGAGTTTTCTTCCCAGGTAAACAATAAGCTTTAAAAACCATGGTAAATAAGAGAGAAGACACAGAGGACAATATGGGAGGCATGGAGTCCTGTAGGAGTGTTCTGGATCCAAATTCTTTGTCAGCCACTCTCCCTTTTGCTGACTAATGCAATTAAGAGCCAGTTCTGTAGTTTAACAGCCTCACTAAATGATACGGGTGTTGATACAGTCTGTAATGGAGCAGTAAATCTCTACTGGAGGCTGCAGACAGACACTGAGAAGTTGCTCATCAGCCTTCTGGTCAGACACAAAAAGTAAGTGACCAGCAGCTGGAGGAACACAGCTGCAGTTACCTTGGAAATTGTTGAGAATGTTGCCCACATTCAGAGCTGCATATATAATTTTTTAGGCTAAGTTAAATGCTCCCTTTCTATTTTAAAATATCAAAAACAAGACTGATTGAAAATATTTGGCTCCTCTTTTTTTTGTTTTTTTTTTACACTGTAGCCATTTTAATTAAAAAATTGAGGGGAAGTGAAGAATTCTGTATTGAGGGGAAGTGAAGAATTCTATATTCTCTATAAAATATCATTTAAGGAAAAAGAGATTTGGTGTAGCTATATGGATACCTTATTTGTAACTTTTTAGAGATCTGTTTCTTGAAATGAGACCTGTTCTCTTACATTATCTGACTCTGTGGAGTTCAAAGCTTTCCTAAGCCTTATTTATGGGGGGCAAGAGAAATGTAAGCTCTGCAGCTGTTGGCTTTTGAACTCACAGGGCTAAGATTTAATCCAAAGTGCAAGTCTTGTGCAGTGCTTTGAGGTGATAAAATATGGAGATGCATTATTGTCTCGTTCTGAGTTGATGAAATATGGAGATGCATTATTGTCTCATTCTGAGTACCTCGTAGTAGGTATCAGTATGAAGTTACCAGGAATAAGCAGGGCCAATGTGATTTATACAGGAGAAGACCAGAGGGTGTGAATTGCAAAGGCGTTCTGAATAAATTAAAATATGAAGTATAAGAACTGAATTTGGGAGACAGGTCGCCCACATTGAACAGGTCTCCCCCATACAGCCTTATATCATACTTTAAGACTCCTATGCACTATCTACATTAATATAGTATTTACTGGAAGAGTAGAAATTTAAAATTAAATGAATACCCCTATTCTCTAATGTTCAGAAATAAGAATAACTAAATCTTGCATCAGATTCTTTCAGTTGCTTGCTGCTGGAGCAATTCTTACTAACTCTTAAGTATTGGTTAGAAAGGCCATGATATATTAAAAAAAATAAAATCTGTCAACAAAGGAAATATCTAACTGCTTGAGAATTGTCTCAAAATGTCTTTTGATTCTTGAGTTCTTTCATCTTAATATTCTACCTTATTTATATGGTCTTGCAGATATTGATTATTTATCAGTCACAGTTCTCTCAGTTACTAAGAACATCACAAACAAGAACAAGTTAAGACAGTACTTACTTAAAATGACCACACTCCCACACCACAACTGTCTTTAGACTGTATTTTAAATTTAAACCAAATAGTAATGGAATACTAAGCTTTTATTTTCTCTCCATAAATGGTTGATATTTCCCCTTCCTGCCATAAGAAATACCTGGGAGTTATTGAAAAACAGCTGAAGAACAACACATTGGTAGCAGCCAGCACAGCTTCATGAGAGGAAAATTCTGCTTATCAAACCTGATTTTCTCTTATAACAAAGTGACCAACCTAGCTGATGAAAGGAAGCCAGTTGATGTAATCTTTCTGAATTTCACTAAAGCTTTCGATAGTGTCTCTCACAGGATCCTTCTGGACAAAATATCCAGGGCACAACTGGAGAAACACTTCATATGGTGGGTGAGCAATTGGCTCATAGGTCGAGCACAGAGGGTAATAGTGAATGGGGTGACATCAAACTGGAGACCTGTCACTAGTGCGGTTCCACAGGGCTCAGTCTTAGGCCCTGTGCTTTTTAACATCTTCGTAAATTACTTGAACACAGAACTGAAAGGTACCCTGAGTTTGCAGATGATATAAAATTGGGAGGAGTTATTGACTCAAAGGCAAAGGTGCCTTGCAGGGAGACGTAGACAAATTAGAGGGCTTGACAGTCACCAACTGTAATGAAGCTAAACACAAACAAGTGCCAGATTCTGCACCTGGGATGGGGCAACCCCAGATGTAGGTACAGACTGGGAAAAGAGATGCTGGAAGGCAGTGCTGTGGAAAGGCATCTGGGGGTCCTGGTCAATGGCAAGCTGGATGTGAGTCAGCAGTGCCCTGGCAGCCAGGAGGGCCAACCGTGTCCTGGGGGGCATCAGGCAAAGCATGGCCAGCCGGGCGAAGGAGAGGATTGTCCCCCTCTGCTCTGCACTGGGATGGCCTCATCTTGAATGTTGTGTGCAGTTTTGGGCACTGTAATATAAGAAAGATATTAAGCTATTAGAGAGTGTCCAAAGAAGGGCATTTAATATGATGAAGGATCTGCAGGGGAAGCTGCATAAGAGGTGAGGTCACTTGGTGTGTTCAGCCTGGAGAAGAGGAGACTGAGGGGAAACCTCATTGAGATCTTCAATATCCACATGAGGGAAAACAGTGAAACAGGCGGTGCTCGCTTCACTCTTGTGACCAGTGACAGGTCTCGAAATATCATGAAGCTGAGTCAGGGGAGATTTAGGTTAGATATCAGGAAAAAGTTTTTCACCCAGAGTGTGGCTGAGCACTGCAACAGGCTTCCCAGGCAAGTGGTCACAGCACCAAGCCTGACAGAATTCAAGAAGCATTTGTACAATGCTCTCGGGCACATGGTGTCATTCTTCAGGTGTCGTGCGCAGGGCCAGGAGTAGGACGTTAATGATTCTACTGGGTCCCTTCCAACCCAGGATATTCTATGATTCTATGAAGTTTTTCTGTAGAATAGGTTAAATCAACACAGAAATTAATCTTATTTTTACAGAGTGGAAACTCTAAAGCTACTGTGACAGGACTCACTCTTCTGGACATTCTTTACAGAAGAGCTGTGTCTGCTGGTACAACACTCTTTGTTACATCAGTGCTTTAAGATCATCTTAATTCGTGTCTGGGCAGGTGGAATAAAATACATCACCTTTGTAACTAGTGATATTTAATATTAGAAGCTGGTTTTGTTCACAAAGTTCAAAATCAAAATTCCCCTAAATGCGGAAATGTTAAGGTTGGGAGTCTTATTTCAATCTATTGTTTAAGGATTTCGACAAGTGGCATGATTTCACCCAACTGAAAATTCGTGTTATATCTTTAATAAGAACATAAACCCTCAATTAATATGTAATGAGTTATGATAACACACTATGCATTAGGCTGCATAGACAGTCTTAAATAGTTGTTTATAAAATGGAAGCCATTTTGATAAATCTAGAGACTGCTTGACCCAAGCAACATTGCTTGCCATGAAGAAAAATCTGTAAGGGGTGTTAAGCCAGGTACCAACTATAGCATTTGAAAAGGTCGTATTTTGGTAAAAGTGTCAATATTTACTGCAACACAGCATACCCTGGACAAACTAGTCATTAAATCATTAATAGAGTATCCAGTCTAACCAAAGTGAAATATAGCATCTAATCTGAAAATTATGTATAAACTATTAATTATGACATGAGTACAAACACACAAATGTGGCTGATGGGCATGCAAGGATTTTTGCTGAGAACTCATGCTTTTAGCTTCACTTGGTGTGCTAAGCTCAGATCAGAATAGAAAATGAAAAACATGACCTGCTCTGCTGAAGCGGCCCATTTTTTCTCTTACAGATTATGTAGTATTTTATCAAAGATTGTTATAAATTCAAGCATTCCTCCAAGACAGAGACCTGACTTTGTCATAGACTGGATTGCATTAACTGAAGCCCTCACAAGTGCCTCTTCTGTAGCAAACTCTACATTTTAGGGTCAGGGGTGATCTCTTATTCAAGTAGGAGGAAAATTGTTAATGAAATTTTGCCCAGTGAGCTGTGTCATCCTTTATTCTTGCTGTGCTCCAGGCAGGTCCATACTTTCAAATATTAAAAGAGGCTGGAAATGAGTGACACATGTCTTCAAGACCAGAAATGACAGTGACCTTCCAGCTACTTTTTGTGAAGGAGCAGGAGTGTTGTACATAGCTATTAAGACCAGAAATGAACGTTGATATATTAATAATGTTCTGTTTGGTTCTTTGCTTCTTCTAAGGACAGTGGTTCAAACTCTATTCTTAGTTTTCCCAGCACAAATTCAGTCCCTTCCAGGACACAAAACCAGATTTACGTTGGAGTCAGTGAGGGCAGGAATCACCTGGTCAGCTCCATCATTTGGATTCCTACATGTACTGCATACTTGAATGAAAACAATGTTCTCATATCCTGAGGAAGGGAAAAATAAGTTGCCTTTTTATCATTACCTTTGAGACCAGGCAGCATCACAGTTTATGGCTCTGAGTTTGTGGTGCGTTTTTTTTAAACCCTTCTCTCACAGTTTTGTCTTTTCTCTATGACAATTTAATTTTTCAGTACTGAACTCTTTTGTGCAAAATATAATCCATGTGGAAATGAAGAGAGATTTAATGGAGATTCCAGACATTGTAAATGAGTAGGGCTAGGAGGAAGAAGGTAAAGTGCATGTCCTGGCTTATTTACATAGACAGAAGGACGTAAGTGGTTGAGTCTTTCCTATCTAACCCTGCAGGTCAGCACGGCTCACAAAACATCTGCAGCAGTGTAAGAAGACAGCTAGAACAGTCTAGGAAGAAATCTCAGACTGAGCCTGATGCATAAAGACAAAGAATAATTGATACTTTAAGATACTAAAAAGACGAAATGAGAAGAAATGGTCCTGATTTGCAAGTCTTGCTTGAGCCCAGGCAACAATTTGCACAGCAGTCCCAGTCAGGTTAATAGAATCATAGAATAGTTTTGGTTGGAAGAGACGATAAAGATCTTTTAATTTCGACTCCCCTGCCATGGGCAGAGACATCTTCCACTAGTCCAGGTTGCTCAGGGCCCCATCCAACCTGGCCTTGGACACTTCCAGGGATGGGGCATCCACAACATCTCTGGGCAACCTGTTCCAGTGTTTGACCATTCTCTGAGTAAAGAATTTCTTCCTTATATCTAGTCTGCACCTACTCCCTTTCAGTTCAAGCCATTCTCCCTTGTCCTATCACTACATGCCCTCATAAAAAGTCCATCTCCAGCTTTCTTATAGCCCCTTTTAGGTACTGGAAGTGGCTCTAAGGTCTTCCCAGAGCTTTCTTTTCTTCAGGATGAACAATCCCAGCTCTCTCAACCTTTTCTCATAGGAGAGGTGCTCCGTCCCTGTAATCATCTTCGCGACCATTCTCTGGAATTGCTCCACAAGTCCAGGGCCTTCCTGTGCTGAGGAACCCAGAGCAGGATGCAGCATTCCATATGGGGTCTCACCAGAGCAGAATAGAGGTACAGAATCCTCTCCCTCAACCTCCTGGCTACACTGCTTTTGATGCAGCCCAGGACACGGTAGGCTTTCTGGGCTGCAAACACACATTACGGGGTCATGCTGAGCTTCTTGTCAACCAAGTTATTTTTTTCACTTGCAATTAGAGCAGGTGCATTTCTCTTATGTGTGAGCTTCACTGCAGTTACCCTTGCTCTGATTACATTAGAGATGAGGCCATTGCTAAGGGGTGTGCATGAAGCTGTATCTAGAGAGCTCCTAGAAGTTGAAAAAAAATAGCAACCCATCTAAGAAGCCACAAGTGAAAGAAGGAGCCATTGAGGATAAAATAGCTGTGCAGATTTGTCTCATTACAGTACAGCAGCTCTGACATCAGCTTACCAAACAGTTAAACTTTTTTTCCTTGGGAATCTCTTTGGAGCATCCCCTCAATGTACAGCAGATAGGAAGGGAATGCTGGAAGCTCCTGGCTTTGCACTCCTGCCTGTGTTGCTGTCAAGTGTATTCTGGACAAACTGTGCTCTGATATATCCTGTCTAGCGTGGCTAGAGACTGCCAAAGTGTTCACAACAACTCATGGCCTTGGAGAAGGAAAGCAAATCTTGCCCTAGGCTATTAAATGCTCAAGAAGGTATTTGTCAGAGAAGCCTCCATGGAGACTGTGACTGTCCATGACTGTCCTCTGAACAGAAAAGGAGAAAGAGTAGGAGACAGCAGCATCACAAGGAGAAGTGGTAAAGGAACATTGCTAAGACTGAAATCTGGTATTATGCTAGGAAGCCCCCCATAGTGTACTGCTTTGCACTGTGCTTACCTCTGGAGTGGCTTGGCTGTGCAGTGGGTGTACATACAGTGTCCAGGTGGGGATACCCCAATTCAGCAATATCTGTGAATGACCTAACAGGGATATAAATTCAGCCAGGGTGAGCACTGTAGCGCATAACTTTCTGAATAGTGCAGAATTCTGCTACATGACAAGAGTTCTGTGCCAGGGAAAAAATAGTGAAAGCTGCAGTGCTTCTGCTGTCAGAGACTGATCTTTGGCATAGTATTTTCCAAGGAAATGTTTGAGGTTGGAACTTTCTTTTCCCTGTAGTTTGCCAGAAACCAGACATGTCAATTTTTCAGTACTTTAAATCAGGAATGTATGAGATGAAAACAGGATCCTGGTGACCTACAGGCCCACAGCAGAGAGCAAAGTAGTGTGGCATATCGACGGGCACTATTCTGAGAGCAATAAAAGAAGACTTGATCTTCTTGTTGAATTTTGTTTATCATATGTTTTAGTGGTTTCTTAGGAATACAGAAAACAATTTGCTACCCTCTTTTACTCAGATTTCAATGGCCCTGGAATATTCTCTCTCTCCTCTTGTGGAAGTATTATATCCAGTAGCCACAGAATGAAGTCCAAGGGACACTGTCACAGGACTAAAAAAACTGGGATTCACACTTGAGAATCAGCACTTAAGTACTACAACTGTGTACTAGAGTATGTATATCCTGATTTTTTGTTGTTTGGGGGTTTTTTTGCCCTCCAATATACTCATGTATATGATGTAGAAAGACCTCTGATTGGTGACAAATCTTTTTTAGGAGATCTGGTTGTTTTCAGCTTTTGGTAGGAATGTATTTCTTTTGTGGGATTGCTTGTTTACAAACAATGTCTGACTTGCAGTTCTATGATAACTCAATTTAGAATGTAATACAACAAAATGATACAAAACATTCCCCAGCAAAAGTGTTTAAAGCTTTCTAAAAATAATAAAAAAAATTAAAAAAAAATTAAAAAAAAATTTTGTTTCCAAAAGATCTCCTGAAAAGTTTCATTTTTAATAAGATGATATGTGTGGAGATAGAGTGAAATGCAAATTTAGACTTTCAAGTGTAAATTTTATCCAAATAACATATTTTTAAAAAAGTATATTTAGGTTCTGTGGATTTATTCTTTGGTATTTGGCAAGATTGTAAGCAGAACCTCAGTTAGAGATAACTAGGGGGGAGTTGTAACATAAAATATTAACCTAATTGAAGTGCATATTTTTAAGCCTTGATAAACCTTGTCAGGTCCTACAAGTGAGTGTAAAACAGATCTAAAATTCCATGGAAGGAATGGGTGCTAAGATTCCCCAAAAGTTCATCTCCTAATGCATCAAACATCTGTTTTTTCTTTAGCAAGTATCAAGATGCAATCAAGAAAGCATTAAATTTTACCTCAGTGAAAGGAACTTAAACTAATTTTTTTAATCAGACTTTGCCATTCTTAGTTATGGTTTTTACTTGCTGCATCATTTAAAACTTTGTGTGTTCCTTAACCATGATGTGGTATTTCAGAGAGTTTGCTTGCTCTGGTAGCACATGAGAACACCAGAGAAGGAGGTCCATTCCCCAGCCTGCCAGGTTCTTATGTATTTCCATTGGTATGTCATTTTGCCTGTGTAGCACATGCTTTCACTTCCCAAAGCCACTGTGTGAAGCTGTAGTTGGTATCTTGAAAGAAATCAGTGTTTGTTGCTTTAAGTTTTGGTGGAAAGCTGGCATTCTGTCATTTCAGCTCATCATATTATTATGCATGTAATAATGTGACATGCTTAACTGCTAGCTTCAAGCTGAACATTTAATCTGGGATACACCTACAGTGTTTTCATTTCAGATAGCTGCAATCAGACCCCAGAGCAGCTTTCTCATCTGGAAAGATAAAGTCCATAGCATGCGCATATTTGATACAGACAGATTTGTTTTAAAATGTTCAGAATATTTAAAAATGTGAATGATAGAAGTCCAGCCCGCCTTGAGATGGACTAAAAAGGAAGATCACTGTAGATTTTGACATATGTGTGAGATGATATTTTTCTTTCTTTTGTGCTTGCATGTGTGTTTCTACGTAAAAGACAAGTAGTAAATATAACCTTAACTATTGTAAAGTATGTAACAGAGGGGTTGTTATATGATTGTAAATATATGAGCAGTGTATATATGCTAAGGCTTCCTGAAATTAAAACCTGTAGATATGTCAAAGAATGTGACAGTCTTTGAATGGAAAAAATTAAAACATACTTTACACAAAATCTAATTTTTCCAAGTTTTTTTCGTGCAATTAACTTGTCATATATTCCAAATATGTTCAGTAATCTGCTGATCACAGCAGAAAGCACACTTTAAGCACACTGAAAAAACTATGTGTATTTATCACATTAATATTTGCTACGTGGTGATAATGGGAAAATGAATTCTAAAACATCTTCTCTCACAAGTTGGGTTCTGGTGAACACACACTCACATACTGAGCTTTCCAGATCTCTGGAGCTGCCGCTGCACTAAATCATTGAGAAATCACTGCAAAAGTTCCAGGGCCAGAACACAATAAAAGCCATCCATGGCACAGGTGTGTGTAGTCTTATAGTGATTCAAATTAATTTAGAGCTATTTAAATCGAAAGCTGATTCCTGTCTAGGTTTGTGTTTGCAGCTTGGATAAGTATCTGCAGCTGGCTATATTGTTTCATAGAGGAGAGCTATGAGAGAAGAATAAAGGCACCAAAATGGTAGAAAAACACAGTAGCAGAAAAACAGAGACACTATGCAAATGTATAGTTGTGATCTTGCAGTCACTGTTGTTGTCTGTCTAATACTGTAACAGAAGTCACAGTCTATGAAAGACACATAGTCTTTTATGCTTAGTTTCTGTTCAAATGGATATTTCCAAGCTTGGGTAATTTCCTGAGCTGGGTGTGAGGTTTTCTCCAGATTTCTGCTTCTGTCTGCATAGGACTCTCAGCTGCACATTTGCAGTACGCTCTCCCAGCCTCTTCTCTTTTCTGGAAGTGCTTTAGAGATGAAGATAAGCATGTTCACTCCTTCACCACAGGATCTTTCCTCACCAACACTGACTTTTGCATTCAGAGCAATGCTAATTGAGAGACCTGATTGCAAGATTTTAGCTGAGTTTCATAACTCAATAAAGGATGACAGTGAAAAAGCACAGACTCCCATATTGACTATATGCCAGGACCCAGCTGAAACTGTCTTTCTTTCGATTATTAAGAAGATTCAAGAATGGCTAAAAAGTCTATGGCTTTTGTAGCATTTCTTGCTAATCATCCAAGGAAAGGGATAATAAGGCTGTTGTAGAATCCATGTGGTCTTAATACTGTTTGTATTGCCTTTTTTGTCAATCACCTGTGGTTGACGGCATCTAGCTGAGATTCCAAGAATTTGTTTAAAAGTTTATCTGGGCAAATGTATGCCAGCTACTTAAAAAATACCTGTGGATTATAATCCACTTATGTCTATTTTTTAAGTCAAATATTATGCTTTATATACATATATAACACTTTTGAGTTATTCTTTGCCCTCACAGTCATGCTTAACTTGATTAATCTAGGTTGAACAGTAGAATAATACTGGTAGCTCTTTTAAGTAAAATAGTTTGTATATTAATGAGATTTAGTCCAGTTCAACTTAAAAAATATACTTACTTTTTTCTTTTCTTTTTTTTTTGAGACATGCCCTTTCTCCTGTTATTGAGAGCACTGAGATGATTTTTTAATTTTATTTTTTTTTTAGCCTAATTGACTTGAATTTTGCTCATCTATGGTAGGTTGTGTTTTCTCATTGTAGAAGCTTTTTCCTGGTAAAATCATTCCCTTCACTAATGAGATCCATCCTGATATGACAGGAAGACAGCTCTTAAAATACCCACCGTTTTCTCTCATTCATTTGAATAGCAGCAAAGGGACATCTTTTAAAGTAATTTTTATCAGTGAGATTGGGCTGAATCTCATTAATAAAGAAATGATTTTACTCAAAAGAGCCTTCACAGTTGAGCTATAACCCAGATTAGTGAGATCTAGCCTGATTTTAACTTTATAAGACATTGTACTTCTGCCATTCAATGCATGCAGCAGTTCTGTAGAGACCGTCGATTTAGCAAAGGCTGTTTTAGAGGGGCAGGTATGAAAGGTGAAGAAGATGCCTGGTGGTGTTTTTCTCATCATTCTCATCATTCCAATGTATCTTGAGCACAGAAAGTCAGTTCTTCCTTTTATATATTAAGATTCATTTTTACTATATGTATTTTTATTTTGCAGAGCTTGAGGCTCAGGTAAATGCAAGTGTGCTGGAACACTGCTGTTTGACTTCACCAGACATTTACATAAGCCCTAGTCAAGTACCCACTTCTCTCTAACTTTGTCTCACAAAAACCCAGAGCAAACACATTACTTGTCAAAGGTCAGTCTAAGCAAGAATGTCTGACGTTTTTGTTTTACAATGCATTTGACTCTTTTATTTCAGCAGAAAAATAGGAAATAATTGAGGAATGAGAAAGAAAAATCCCCTTAGCAAAATCTCATGGTGAATTGCTGAATCTGTTAGTGGGCTAAACAGTTTGGGCACAGCCCAGTGCTGGAATTGGAGGTAAAAGTGTTGTCTTTTATTTTAGAGGAAAAAATAAGTGGTCACCATAGTTTCCTTTGCAGATTATCAAAAGTGATCTTTTGCAAATAGATAAAGATTCTTTCTTAGAGCAACTTTTTAATCAAATCTCCTTTTTTAGATACTGCTTTTGTCTGTCAGAAAACAGACAGAAGAGAGAAGGGGCAGGGAAGAAGGACGTATTTTTTATATTTTGTTTCAAATAATAGTAAAAAAATTACTTGGATTTGAAAAAATGTGGAATGAAAATCTGTGCAGGATTTAATTCTAAAAGATTTAATCTTTCATTAAATAAAGAATCTAACATTTCAAGTAGCTGTCATAACAGGCAGATTTCTGGGAACTCTTGCTCCTAAGGAGACTGAAAAGTTGGTACTTTCCAAGTGCAAGACCCTCATCACCAGAACCAGCCAGCTGGGCTGCACTACTTCAGTACCTTTGGCAACATAAAATCAGGCTAGTAGGAAACTGGGAACAATTGCCTTTTTATGTTAAGCTCTATTTGGCATGCAGCTTTTGGGTGCGTTTGCCTATTTGGACAGTAAGGATAATTTCAAAACGAAATTCACTCAAGCTGGATATGTGTTGCAGTCAGTGCAAATACCTCACACTGAAGGGCAGTAACTAACAGGGAAGTTCAAATATGTATTTCAGATGAATTGTAGAAGACTGAGCTGTGTAAGGTACAAAATAAAGTACAAATATAAAAAGAAAATATTTCAATTGGACCTCTATGAGTAGTTATTTTCTTGACACTATCACACCAAGAGCAAAAGTTTGCAATAAAGTCCCCCATTTTGTTTCCACAACATCATAACTCTGATTTTCTGACATTTTATATGAACTACCTCATTTTCAGATATTGCTTTCAAAAGATTTCTGCAGACAGAGCTGAAAAACTCAATACCAAATACTCAAAGCCTTTCCCAGGGCCAACAGCTCTCTCCTGGTATGGCTCCCCTGGTTTTAGTTTCCTAGGGTCTTTCCCAAGGAAAAAGCATTTACTTTTGCCTCCTTGCTTGCATTTTTTTTTTATCTCAGCAGAAAGTTGATAAGAATTCATACCATCCGAACCAGGTCATTCTTTGCCCCCACCCACTCTTTGCACAAATGCAAGTAGCTGCAGCTAAGGGCAAGGTAAGAGTGGACTAAACCACTGTGAAGAAAGGAGCACAAAATACAGATACCAAATTAGACTGAACAGTATCCTGTTCCAAACTGGTGATGTTTCTGTGAGATAAGATGGCATCTCCTGAGTATTAATGGGCAGTTAGCAAACCACTGAGCACTCAGTTGTCCTCAATAGAAGACTAGGTTGTCCCACTGCTGAAAAGTAGCATAAATCTTCTGTTTAGGCTAATGAAAGACAGATAGAAAGAGGAGAGAGATCCTAGCATCTTACTGTTAAAAGATTGCCCAGGTGCCAGGCAGCCACTGTTTCATATAGAACTCATTAAATTAGCACCTAAATTGCAAAAACTCATATAGCACAGGGAATGTTGAATATACTTGATAACTCCCATCTTGCAGAAGCCAAACAATCACAAAAAAACCCATCACAACATACTAGGGTGTTGTAAATAACAGCAGCAAGTCATATCAAAAAGTGGTGATATGTGTATTTTTCACCCTTCAGGATACTGAAGGGTGAAACTGCTGCATCAAGATGGATTAAGATTTTGCGTATACCATATTCATAGGCACACTATCTACCTTGAGATACATGTACTATTCAAAACCTTATGTGAGCCAGGATGGCTAGAAGACCAATTGTCTGCACCTGGTAAAACTTAACCAAAGGAATAGAACAAAAGGGAAGGAAGGAGTTGGTCAGAGTGGGCCTCAGGTGCTAAGTGGTGATTGAGTTTTCCATAGTAAGAAATTGGAGGAAACTTAAGGATCACTCTGTAGTTTAATTAACGTAGGCAGTGAGTAGCTCTAGTGTTTTGCAGCAAATCAGCTCTAGGTTTTGGGTTAGTCACTGAATGGCTTAGCACTTTTATAGTAATACTTCTACCAACAGGTCTCTGTTCCAAAAACTGCTGTTACATACCCTACGGAGAACATGAAGTCATTGTGGGGATTTTCATAATTTCATGCTCCCTCTAGAAGAGTGAAACTCTCTTTGTTTTGCTATATTTAGCACAACCTCCCTCCTTGCCCTCAAGTCTTAACTATGGCTGAAAGAATAAGCCTGAAAGTCTTTTATGAGTTCATAAAATCTAAAAAATACAATAGGGTCTAGATGTCTCAGGTTATTGCTGTTAGAAGCTTTCATTTCTTATGTGAAGATCTCCATTCTGGCTAGAGTAAGCACCCCAGAGAAATAAACTGGTCCTTTCTGCACACTGCTGCACATATCCATATTCTTTGCCAAAGAAACCAGAAGCACCTGAGAAGGCCTCTGGCAGCTCAGAAACAGAGTATGTTTGACTGAAGATTGCGTAGCACCACGTTGCTTTATGAGGTCCTACCCTCAGCCTACACTAAACTCACTCATGCATTAAAAAGTGAAGTGTAATATTCTGCTCCCTGATCTTAGACTGCAATGTCTTTATTCAATTCTCAGTCTTGCCGGAATGTGCCAAGCAATGAAATGTCAGTCTTTGAAATACAGTTCTTATGAGATTTTTTTTCCTAGTAAGTAAATTTAACTTTATCTCATAATAATATTTAATGATGTTCCATTTAGTATTGTTCCCATTTTGCTTCTATCAGCCTTTGTTATGAATACCATGTTGCATCTCAACCCTTCTGCCTCTGAAGCTCATGTCAATGCCAATATGTGGGTATTACTAAATACAGAGAATGCAGAAGAATCTATTCAGCCAGCACTCCTCCACTTTCTCCAAATTCATTGTGTCACCTCCGCCTCCAGTGGCCTGTCTTGAAGAACCCCTAGGTAATTCTTGAACGCATGGCACTGCTGCCCCCAGGCTCCCTGAGATGTGGTTGTGCAATGTACCCGTTCTTTTGTGTGTGAGAGGGAGAATATTTGTAAGCCAAGCAAGAAGAAAATGCCTGGTGTTTTCATGAGTGTATGAACATTTGATCCAGAGGGAAGGTTCACCCCTGCTGTTTTAAGTGGAAATTTTCATGTCTGGGCTAAATAGTTATATTGTTGTGAACTGCTGCAGGTGTTAATTTAGGGTGGGCAGCCTTAGAGGCCAAGATTGGACATTAAGGTAAAATGTGAATTTTTTTCTGCTTAGAACCTTAACATAGAGAAGTACTATGTCCTTTTGTTCTGCCCAAGCCCACAAATCCCACAAGGTATTTTCATTCCCACCTACATACTTCTCAGCCTGCCACTGTCACAGTGGGTTATTCAGAAATTCTAGCACAGACACAGAAAATGAATGTAGGATACATTAAAAAAGCTTCAATTCCTTGACTACTATACACATTACAGGTTTTTTTGGTTTTGTTGTTTTTTGTTTGGTTTTTTTTTTTAATGTAAACAATGCCAGCCATAAATAGCAACACTTAAAAGAAAATAGGATTAGGATAGGTGACATCATTCCCAAAAGAGGAAGGTTTTTGTAGGATTTCTTAACTTGTCTAAAAGTTGAGGAACCTTCTCCTCACTTTTGAGGTCTGTGGGCAGTGACCACTGTACAACTAGTGCAAGTTGTTCCTGAAAGGTCCACAGGTCCACTAAGGTTTGGATGATTTTTAAGGACCAAACCAACCCCAACCATCCTATCATTCTGGCTCTATGAATACTTTTAGAAAGAGTATAGAGCATAATTGGGAAGGTGCCATACATTTCCCAATGTTTTAGGTATCTCTTATGAAAAATAAAAATATTCATATGAAACTGTAGGGTAATTTTTAACATTCCTTAAGCCCCCATCTTGATTTCAGACTTTTTGAATACCTTTGTGGTTTGAGTTTTCATCACATATGATGATGTTGCACTAAGTGCCAATAGCTTACTCTATTTTCCACTAGTGTATGAACAGTCCATGAACAGGAAGTGACTGAACACAGGAATTCCATTCCCTGCCTCATTTGGTAGGTAAGTTTTGCTCGTAGTTTGTAAAGAAAGGTGATTTTTAATTTATTTGAAAGGAATTAAAATCCCTGTTTTTTACAATCTTGATAAAAACAATGATTAACAACTGCATGATTAATGGAAATTAAAAAGCTCATTTAGGGTCTAATGGAAGTTAACAGGGCTTTTTCTTTTTAATGTTTCTAATTAATTCTTGATTTAAGTGGTAGCCATTTTTTTTTTAAGTGGCCTGTTATTGAAATGGACTTCTGGTAAAAAAATTGACATTAAATCTTTAGGAAACTTTCATGTAGAATCTGTGCTTGATTTGTACAATTATTCTATTATTGATTTATAATGTCAGAGGTGTAAAATCTGTAAAGGAACAAAGAAAATGTCCCAAGTTACAGTTTCTTTGCACCTTTTTCACCCACCATCAGAATTGAAGGCCTCTCTTAAACACTTTTTTTACTAATGCAGATGGTATGAAAAGTCGCAATATATTTTTTTTAACATTTGAGTGTTTGTTGAACTTTTCAAGATAGCTCACAAGTCATTTAGCCAAATTGATTGCTCTACGAAGTAGTTTTCGAGTAATGAAGTAGAGTTGTGCTGCTCAAACTTGTATGTAGAGGATCTTTTATGGGCAAGTTGCTACACAGAACAGTCCTGATAACGAAACTTCAAAGGAGATGCCACCAACAGTATGAATTCAGTTTAGAAGTAATTTAAAACTGATTTTTTACAGGTAGCAATGAACACATGCATGATTCTCATGTGCTTACATTCAAGCTATCAGCACGAGGAATAGACATCCTACAGTTTCCCAAAATTATGGTTTGAATGACACAGCAGAGAAAGTGGGTGACTGTGCTACAGTGTCATTTTACTTGAAAGTCATGTTTTTTCCCCTTTTTTACAGCTTTCTCTGAAGAAAATATTGTTTAACTTGATGTAGTCCAAAGAATGTGGTAATGTTACTAGCAGTAATGTCCATGATACCAATGCCACAGTTCAGTAACCTTCAAGAGTAATCACACTAGATAATTTATTTTATAAACAGATTATTTAGGTTTTTCTATTAAGAAATGTGTGCCAAGGAAGAGCTGTAATTGCTATTTTTTTACATGGAGGAGACTGCCTAAAAGGTAAAGGGTACCCTCTCAAGTGTGTAGCTACTTCCAGTAAGTGACATCATCATATGAAAATTAATTGGGAGGAGCTGCAAACAGCACAGAGAACACAGAGGACACTCACATACTGTGAGATAAAGTGGAAAGCCTTGGGGCAGAGCAGTAATGACCTGACCTCATGTTTCCTTGTGATTCAGTGAACTCACAGATGGTTGGAGTAGATGAAGGGAAGAAAACATTTTGAATGATTCAGCTTATAAATATAAAAACTGATGAAAGGGTGGGCTAAAAAGAAAAAAAATAAAGAATGTGTGTAATACATAGAAAGGGGATAGATGTCATAGGACTGAGAAAGGCTCAAAGCCCTCAGAGGTCAGACATGAGTTAAAAAAAAGGAATATACCATCTGAGTAAGGAAGATTTAAAGTAAGGTAGTAAAGGAGAGGAGCATAGAAGTCTGAGAACAGTAAAATTCCTCCTTCTTCCTTTCCCACAGCTTCCTTCTTTGCTGGTGTAATGAGAATTCTCCTTCCATGCACTTTAGTATTCTCTGTCACTGTTGGTACAACCATGTTACAACTAGGTGCAACATGCCCCATCTATGCTACTAACTACACCAGGAAGCAAAAATACAATACTTTCTTTTCTAAGTATATCTAATGTGAAAGACACTCCACCTGTGTGATGCTTTCTTACTTGCAAGAAAACATTTTGGGGAATAAAGTGAGTTTGAGATACTTATAATGAAATGCATGTACACATTCTGTACATTATGTTCATGGCTAAAAACATTGTAAATCAGCTCTATCTTTCGAAGTGTCTAGCAGGCATATTCTTGTTCTTAATAATTTTATTCTTTATTGGATAAAGCTGGGACAAAAAAAGGAATTAAAGAGCATACCTAGAGATAGCAGGACCATTGTCTGTCAGACATAAATTCCATTTTCGTTTTCTGACCATGAAATAATATGACTTACATGTTCCTTGTATGTGATATAATAAGGTGAAATCTTGTTTCCTCTTAGAGGATAACGTGTGATATCATGGCAATGACAAGCATGAATGAGATGCCAACATTTGGCACTCTTTGGTGAGCAGTGAAAACATTACAGTGAGAGGTGTCCAGCAGCGTTAAAGAGTAACCCAATCAGGACAAGTCCATGTCTCAGTCAACATCAACTTGATAGAATTGCTGCTTTTGGCAGTTAATGTTGACAATTAGTACAGTGCCCTTATTGTATGTGTGAGGGACTTGAGTTCCTTTAGTGGACACTGAGTACAAAAGCTAAGGAAACAGCTGCTGGGCACAGAAGTGTCTTGTTGGAAAGATACAAATATATTTAGAAAGATAGATTTGTGTTGCTGGCCTTAATCCCTTGCCTTAAGTGCCTTCGTTCTAATGGTCAGAGATAGTAATGTGACTGACTAAAGGGAAGCATTTTTGACTGGCTAGTGTACATCAGGTCCTATACACATACTGACTGAATTCACGTTACTTGTCACTTGATGCCGTTATGAGATCTGAATGATTTTCAGTCACTTTAGTGAAGGCTGTATTTGAAACCTGGTCCCAAAGCCGCAAGGCAAGTGTATTACATACCTGTCAACTAACAAGACTTGCCAAAATGAATCTACTCATATGAACACATGACCATTATTGCTGTTCACACTGCGAAACACTATACACTGTGACAAAAGTAAAAAGCAAGAGGATTATTATGCTAGACAGTCACTTACTAAATATATTTATTGTGGATAAATGAATAACAAAAATTTGAGCTTTTGATAAATTTATAATATTGAAAAATATGATATGGGCAATTCAGTAAAACTTTCCCTCTTCTAAAGAATAAGAAAATATTTACATTTCCTGCCCGAACAAAGATTTTTATGCTGGAGACTACTAAATATTCTGTACCAAGCTTAAGTAGAAGCAACTGAATTCATCTAGCAGATGGACCACACAGGCCAAATTTCTTTACATTATCACAGATTGTTTAATCATTCATCAGATCTAAATAATAACCTACTTACCAGTTAACAAAGCCCAACACATAGGGAAATGTGCAATGTGCTGCATTGCAGGTGAGAAATATGGATCAGTGAAATAGTGTAGCTGACAAGACCTTCACTTAAAAAGAATTGAAAAGAGCTCCTTGAAATGGAATTCGGAAATGCACTTTCTAATACGGAACTCCCACAGGAAAGAGGAGATTCTAGGGGCACAGAAGAAGATTTAGAAGTTAGTTCTATTGTCAGGTCTAGAAAATTGACTCTGTCTTACAGGTGTCTTCAGTGACCAAGGACTAAAGAACTGTCAAAGATTCCATCTAGCTGAGTAAGAGCTAATGAAATAGAGATGGAGACCACACTCTTGCACAATGTAGTTGATCACATTTCCAAAACTTTTACTATGAGCGAAAAAATACAAAATTCTCTAAAATACCTCAGACATCATATTAACCCAAATATTTTAAGATCCATACTGCAAATTGACCCCATAGTAGGCACAATGTTACTTTATCCACAAAATGCTAATCTACTTCATACTATTTCTTTTTATATATTTTATTAATAGGAAGACGTAACCACTCCTACCACAAAAATGATAGTAAAAAAGAATGTTGCAACTCATTGAGTTCATTAGGCTTTCCACTTCTAAAGCCTTGCTGTTGTGTATATATATTAGAAGCATTTCTCCTTCTGAAAGAACAAAGTAAAAAGAAATTTAGTACTTGCTACTAGAAAAACACATTATAAATAGTTATGAATAGTCTTGTTTGAATGACATGTGGTTTGAATGAAAACTTTAAAAAACAACTGATAGTGCTGAGTATCCTCAGGAGAAAGCAATGGTTTCTGTGTTAAAGAGTGTCTAGTGATTACTTTAGAAGACAGAAATTATACAGCTTATAAACTTGTTAAGGTTTTGTGCTTGTACAGAAGCTGGAGTGATCTCTGAGTAACCAGTTAAGGATGTACTGTGAGACACATAGTAAATGAATACTTTTGATTATAAGAGTATTTCACATTCCCTTCCATTCTGTCAGAGAAAACTTCACCAATTTTCCTGACTTGTCTCCTATTTTATAGGAAAGTTATTCATCCTGACTCAACCATGGTTATCCCATCTTTCATACTTCAATGTCAATCACATTAAGATGAGATCCTAATATTAGAATTAGACTGAACTGGCAACAGTGACTGATTAAATCCTCTTCTTTCTGCTTGTATCTTTTGACATCATGTGATTCACTTGGTTGCTGAAGATTTTCATAGAGATTATGTCTTTTCCTGATAAGAAAAGAGATGGATCAATTTCCAAGTAGCTAGTTCTCCTCTCTGAGATCCAGTTAACTGTGTTGTCCAACAGTCCTGCAACCCCTTTTCTTACTTAAATTTGGTGAAAAATGTACCTGTATAGTACAAATGAGAGTAAGCTCCCCAAATTTTTTAAGATATTTAGTGTATATAAATAAGGGCTTAATCACTGTTGTAATAAGAGTTCTGTACATGGGTCTAATCTATCAAGTAAATACAGAAGATTGCCATTTTATCTTCCAGAGGTCAAATATCAGATTGTTCTTCAGGCTTGAAGAAGGAGAGGATGGGAATCGGATTACAATTAGCTACTGTTTACCATAGGGGTTTTTTTTCTTCTTATCTTTATAAATATTTCATTGACTTCTTTTTGTCCCTTTTCATTTGCACCTTTGAAGAACTATATTTAGGCTTAGAGAATTTATGTGACAAATCAGATTTAAAACTTTTATAAATAGACATCTTGAAAACTTCCAAGCCTCACTATCTATATATTGCATTAGACAGGTCTGTGTAGGGGGAAAGAAAAACAGTACAACTTATAAATGATTTAAGAATATGAAATGATTTTAAATTGGTCCAGTCAACAAGGAGAGAATGCATTTTACCCAAGGTGTCTATCACATAAGTATTGTAGATTTCTCTTATTTCTATGGGCAGTTTTTCTTAATCAGTCTGCTATCAATATATCCCTTTTGTTTGTGACACAAATGTCTTTCCACTTTATATTAACAGGTTTTATTTCTAAAAAAAAATCCTGTGTGTACTTTCTCTCTTCATACATTCATTGTTTCTGTGAGAGAGGTTTTCACTTACTGGGTTTGTTTTTTTTTTTGGTTGTTTTTTTTTAATTTTTAATTTCACATTTGCTAATAACATGCTTTTCAGAAAAAGCAGGTGCTTTTACAGCATCATACAAGTGGTATGTTTTGAGGGAGCAATATGTAGCTTGTTGCCCTTTGATGTAAATTTGCGAGGAAGATAGATTATAGCATCAAGATGTTTCTCTGTGCATAATAAACTGCAAAGGACAAAGTTCATGGCTGAGAATTGTATGGGATACAAGTGACTACCTTCACTACAATCAATTATTAGGATGATTATATTGTGTCTGGAGAATATGATGCTAATGACTAGCTAATGCTTAGAATACACACTCTTGACTTAAAAACCAATGACAGTTAAATGTAGCGAGGGGAAAGACCTATATGTTGAGCTAGCAGCTCTCTAGTGTTGATAATGAATAATTAAAAATAACAGTCTTTATATGAGGCTTGACAGTATACATGTTCTTTAAGGATATTCGGCTTTGTAAAGAACTTGGCAGAATGACAGCCTAAGAAAGGCATCCTGTACAGACACACGGTAAGGAAGCAGGGAGTTAAACACCCTCACGGTTTGGGAGGGCCTAAGCAGGATTAGCTGTGTACTTATTGCTAACCTTCCACTCCCCCATCTTCCAAACAAATAAATAATTGAAACCCATTACCTCTTTTAGGGGGTTTGCTCACATGCTTTCTATATTCACATCAAAGCAGAGATCAGTGTCAAAGAGGCAGCCACATTTAGCTGAGTCTCTCAGAGACTACTGATTAATTAGTTCTGCATTTTGGAAGTGCATCCAAAGATGCTGTAAAATAGTGTTTGTTTTTGCTTTTGCCAAAACTTGTTTAGGAGCATTCTGGAGGATGAGGGTGATGTACTCAAGATGGTTGTGAAAGAAAAGGGCAATCAGTTCAGGTGTGCATGTGCCAGCATTTTTTTTTTCCTTTTATGAAGTTTCTGCACTAGTTTTCAGAGGAGTGACTAAATGAAACACACACTGGTATTAATAGAAGGTGAAGGATGGAGTAGGAATGGAAGCTCTGACATTTCCCTTAATTGAACCAGTGTAAAATAAAAGGTACACCAAGGCTAATGAATCAGTTCTTTAAAAAGAAACAAAACCAAAAAACAAACAAAGAAAAAAAAACCCTGACACAGCTAAGGAAGATGTAAAAACACTAAATCCTGCATAAAATATTATTTTTTAAATACTTTAGGCCCCATTTCTTACATCACTTTTTTTTTTCATTAAATATGGTAATATGATGTATGAAGGGATACTCAGTTATGGCAAATATTGCCTACAAAAGTGTGTTCACACTGTTATTTGCCTTTCTGTCTCTGTCTATATCAACTCCACATGCTGCTCTGGTGGCCTGCTTTGTACTTAATATAACTTGTCAAAACACATCTATCAGATATATGAAAAGGCAAACCTGGGTGGCCAGACTAGTCCAAGCCTGGCGTGGATTGCATTCTACCAAGACCACAGAAATCTCTTCTCCTCCATGAGATTAAGATGAAAAGCAGAGTTCATTGTTGTGCAACCAGATTTTAAAATAATTACACACACGTTAGTGCATTAGTAGGCCACTTGTGTTTATTTGAATCCCACATACTGTACTTTTATGTGGATTTTAAATGATTTTTAAAACTGTCAGTGAAAAAAAAGTGATGTTACCACTTGTTTTAGACTGCCTTTGTTTTTCTCTCTTTTTTTTTTTTTTCAATCTCTTCCTTTAATTGCTTCTGTGTACTGAGATGCTGCTATCCCAGTACCTTATCTCTTTTCAGGAAAGAGGGTATATGGTTCCCTTTGACTATTGAGTGACAGGCATCTGGGTCTGCTTTAAACCATGACCAATGCCACTGAAAAACCTACCTGTATGATATGCTCAGTGTTTACCCTGTGATTTCCTGGGAGCTTGTCTGAAGTGCTATAGAGATAGATATGGACTGAAACTGACTTGTTGATCTAGAGGTATCTGCTTCTGCTCTTAACACCCTTTCACATTGAATGTATATTGCTCTGCAGCATGTAAATATGTTTTGTTGTTTGTCCTGCATGTTCTCTGTGATTTTTAGAGTTTCTTCTCAAATTTCAATATTAAGTCCTTCTCAGAAAATCGAGTTGCAAAAACATTTAAAAATCCAACCCATGCAGCTCCATTTGCAACTTATTTATGCTCACCTATTAAATGCACAAGTGGAACAAACTATTTTAAACACGGCTTCTAAATAAAATTCTGCTAGAAATTTCTGCTAAAATTTCTCAAAGGAGTCCCAAATCCCACTGAATTTATGGACTGAAAATCAACATGAGACCCAATCATACTGTATAGTTGTTACATCTCAGGATCTTCTTGGAAGTGCAAAATATGCAAAAGAATGACCATGAAAATATATATTAACATTTTTTATCTTGTTTGAGCAGTTATTACACTTGTATTCAAAGAAGTCACTGAAGCAGGACTGTTCCAGCACAGCTAGAATTTTTATGGTCTTAGCTTTCCACAGTGTCTGTAGGTTTTTTTCTTTGCAGAGTGAAAAGCCTTGAAAAACACAAGTTTCCATAAGCAAGATAACCCTTACCTGCCAGGTGGGTATATACCAATTTGCTAGTGGCTGTAGGGAGAGGGAACTCCAAGAGCGCAGCACTTGGTACTCATCAGTGCTTCAGAATAGCTCTGCATCCTCCTGGCATCACTGGGTGGCTTTGGAAGTTGGTTGTGAATTCAGGGACTATCATTTAAAGCTCCATATTTGTATAAGGGGAGTGAAGAGGAAATTGGAGGCATACTGCCAATATCTTTAATGCCTACATACTAAGCCCACGGGAGGACAGCAATGTGAATAAGCTGCATGTCACTTCAGTGACACCACAGATAGGAGAACAAACACTCAAAGGTAAGTTTTTGAAGTTTAGTGAAAACACAGTAAAGTGAATCTTAGCTGTCTGTACTGGCGCTGAAAGAGTCAGCAGCAATCATCTTTCTTCTAATAACCAAATGTGCTGAACACGAGCTGGTTGTTGCAAACACAATTATTCAGTAATTGGATAAGCCTAAAATATCTTGGATACATCCTTGATCCAAGAGCTGGCAGCTTATTGATTATATCATTGTTTGGCAAAGAGGCATGCAGGCTGCAGGACTCACAAGATACATACCCAGAGCAGACTGCTGGACCCACTTGCATGGAATAGGCTCCAAGTTACTGATTCAGCTATATTGTTGGGGAACTGGAACAAAGCCTGGTAGAAGTAGACACAAAGCACTTTAAAGATCTAAATATTAAAGATCTAAACACTAAACAAGAGCTGTGTAACAACAGTCTCATAAGGCTTGTCTGCCCAGGAACATGTAAAGCACAGGATGTCAAGGGGAAAGCACTACAGGATTGTGTTGTACCATAGGACACTCACTGTTGGTACGGTTCATTGTGCCAAAAATCACCATCAGGAACAGTTTGATATTTCAATCAGAATGTATACTGAGGGGAAAAAAACCAAACCAAACCCCAGACTTAACTACTTATCTGTTTTCCCAGGCCAGGGCAAAGAAAACACATTATAAAAATTTTCATCCTAAGCTCAGGCAAAGCCTGAAGCCAGAAAAGGTCAGCTATATGGAAAGGAAATTGCTGAAATTCAGTCCTTTTCAGACCAATGTAACACTAAGCATTTCCTCTTTTAAGAAATTTGCAGCTAAAGGTGAACAATGATTACATAAGTTGAAGAGGTTGGATTGAGAAGTTATTATTATAGTTGAATGTCAAATTAGGCAGATGCCAACAAGAGAGGTAGCTCTTAGAAACTTTTCTATTTTGGTTTAGTGAAATATATGTCAAAGTATCTCTTCCAGATTTGTTTTCCCTTTGTAACTGAGGGAAAATAGCTCAAACTCCACAAATATTGCAGGTATTTAATTACAAATATGCATTTAATTACCTAAGGTGGTTGACAGAAAGTCCTGCCTGTGTAAGAACCTCAAAAGATTCAATGAATGAGCTCAGTTTGGATAAAAATTCAAATGCCTAAGCAAAGTTTATCCAACAGAGACAGCACTGAGTGTCTTTCAGATACCCGTATTTATTCTAGGCTCTAACCTCAATTATGATGTGTGAACACAGGAAATGGGTCTCCTTGCCAGGCAAGGGAAAGTTTTCAATGTGAATAAGGTTGGCAGAATCAGGATTTTAGCTTGGTGGCTGAAAACTGATAATAACACAACTTTATCTGACTTCTGTAGTGATCCAGTCCTATCATGCTGTGGCTTCAGTTAAGGCTTCTAAGCTTTAATCACTGTCTTCCAGGCTGTAGTCTCTGACTTATTTGAAGCAGCTGAACTTCCCCTGAGTGACTTGTCTGGTTACATTTGTGGTACCTGACCTACTTTGCAGCACTTCCCTTGGTACCACCTCATCATAAGATGTCCCATGAAAGCACTCAGAATCGGAACTCACTCTCAATAAAGGCCAATAATTAAATAAAAATAAAAACACATTTGACAGCCCACAACAAAGGCAAATCTCAGTGGCTTTTGCATGTGTTTGCCTGCTGAATCTGACAGTAGTTCCTGTCCCCACAGAGCTGCAGAATGATGGATCACCAAAATGACAAAAATCAGAATAGTACTTTGCACTGTATTCTTTTTCTTCTCTGGAATCTCAGAGAGCATCAGATACATTAATTAATGCTCTCTGTTTTCCTGAGGTTGACTGTTAGACCCGTTTAACAGGTGGGTAAACCAATGGTAAAAAGTGTTCTGACTTGCCTTCTCTGAATTCTACACCCACTTTGGGTCAAGATGCTCCAGCACTCCAGGCTTTATTTAGAACAACCTCATAATTTCTTTAATGGTAGGCAATTTCATTTCCTTTAGGATGAATCTTACATCCTATGTATTTGCAATTTAAATATGAGAGATGAATGAGCCAATGCTAAAGCTCCCATTGAGTTTAAGGAGTGTAAGAACATGAAATGTATTCCTGGAGAAGAGCTTGTGTGCTTGAAAGCCTTTATGTTTTTTGAAACCCTCCCCCTCTCTCCCAGTGTTAATAACCAGTTTATTAACACACATTACTTCTCCCTGTAGACCTATCTCCTTCTTTGAGCTCAAGGCATCCAGGTTTTTAGCCACTTAGCACAAGACTGAATCACATTCAGAGAGAAAAGGTTACTGCCATGTTTATGCAATATGGCAAAATAATTTCCAGTTCCAATTGTGAATACTGACTTGGACACTTAAACTTTTAACCTGCGGGCTCATATTGCAGTATGAAAGAATAGTCCTGTGGAGGTGAGTTTTCTGAACTTCTACCTGTATCTGACATGATAACTACTATGACCCCAAATTATGTCTGCTGATTGCAACCTTGTGGCACATACCAGTAGAAATTACCCTAAGCTTTCCCAGCTTCACAGACTTTCCTATTAATCAGGAGATAATACAGTCATTTCTGCCCACAGACTGGGAGCTGCAATCAATGGCACACATGATTTCTAAAGCTATCTCCCAGCAGCTTTCTCACCAATCCCCAATGTATGGGGATAAGTCACATCCCCTTAATCAGACAAATTAGTGAGGTAGATAAAGGAGATTTTATTTCCACTCTGTGCCAGAATTTTGAGGACATTGGCACTTCCACTCTCCTTCTGTTGCCTTTTTGGCTCATTTTCATGTGCCCAGTGTTAGCTGATGGCAGCCGCCAGTTTCAGCTGACAGCCTTCCTGGACAGTGCCTAGGAAAGCTTCCACAAAGAGGAAGGGGGAAGGGGAAAAGCTTGCATGCTGCTGCCTTACCCTTCTCCATCCCTCTGGGATTGGCTCTTGTTCTACTGCAGACCTGAGAGGCTGCCTTTTCACTCAGTTGATTTAATTTAATTAGCCTCTGTGAAGCAGAGGCTTAAAGTTCCTAACCCAAAGCTCACAAGAATCCAGTTGACAAAATGCAAGGCGCAAAATCAAAAGCTAATTTTTTGCAAAGTTCACTTGTGGACCAGCATGAAATACATGGTAAAGATCAAGAAGTCTTAGACATTTGTCAAAAATATGAGGCTTCAAAGACACAGTAATTTAGCTTAATTCTGAAGAGCATTAGCAGACCCGCAGTAAAGAATTAAGTCTTGTCTCTGATGCTTCAGTAAGATTTTCAGACATGTGGTTCTGTAATTCAACAAAATACTTCACAATATGTACAAAATAATAATAAAAATATTCCTTGACCCATTTTCTTAAGCTTTATTCCCAATTATCTTTAGTTGTTTCTGAAAAAGACCTTTTTTTCCCCAAGTATGGAATAGCTGCTGCTGGTGAACTTTAAAAGTTTCTCCTCTCTTGAAAGAAATTATACTAACTAGCATTCTTTTCAATTTAAATCTATACCTCTTTTATTGTATCCAGTGTATTCTCCACACACTGATTTTAGCTTTTAGAATCAATTTCAACTGACTTGTTTATATTCTTGCTATCATCTGAAATTTGCAGCAGAACTGGCTGGTCAATTGAAAAACAGCAGGAAATAAACTTTCCACCTTCTCAACAGACTTTCCTTCTCTTTTGGATGATCCAAATACTGGCATAAATTAGAGCTTTTACCTCTACCTTGACAAAGTTTTTGAAATATTGTCTATAATAATAGATTCCACACAGCCTCATAGAATCATAGAATGTACTGGGTTGGAAGGGACCAATCAGGATCATCAAGTCCTACTCCTGGCCCTGCACACGTCACCCCAAGAATCACACCACGTGCCTGAGATCATTGTCCAAAAGCTTCTTGAACTCTGGCAAGCTTGGTGCTGTGACCACTTCCCTGGGGAGCCTGTTGCAGTGCTCAATCACCCTCTGGGTGAAAAACTTATTCCTGATATCTAGCCTAAACCTTCCCTGACTGGTCACTGGTTACAAGAGTGAAGAGATCAGTGCCTGCCCCACCCCTTTCGCTCATGAGGATGTTGAACATTTCAGTGAGTCTCCCCTCAGTCTTGCCAGGCTGAACAGACCAAGTGCCCTTATCATACAGCTTCCCCTCCAGATCCTTTACCATCCTTGTGGCCCTCCTTTGGACACTTTCTAATGGCTTCATGTCTTTTTAGTATTGTGGTGCCCAAAATGGCACACAGTACTGAAGGTGAGGCTGTACCTGCACGGGGTAGAGCAGGACATTCACCTCTCTTGACCAGTTGGTGATGCTGTGCCTCAATAATCCCTTATCTTTAACTTTACCAAGGATGAAAGATTGTTTGGCTCCTCTCATAAGTCTACTTTCCAGGTCCAAATGAGCTTTCTTCAGCAGAAAAATCATGCTCTGAAAAATGTCTGTCTCTAATTTTACAGTCTTTTTCATGTTATATTTTACAATAAGAAGTAGTAAATAAAGTGCCAGTTGCTGTTCAGTAAGTCAAAAGCATGATCAAGAAAAACAAAAAAGTACCACAAATTAATTTAAACCATTTTCTGTGTTTCAAATACACTTGTCGGAAATTCTGGAAGCTGGATGTTTTGTTTTGTCTACATTGCTTTCACACTAATTGATTGTCTTTTTCTATCACACTCTTCATTGTGGAACCTATCACGCTCCATCTCCTAACTCTGGATACGGAAGTGATTATAAAAGTAACAGGTTAGACCAGTTGCACAACAAACTTGTCTCTGTCTCGCAAGCTTCTACACTCAGTCACCCAGTGTTTTTGTCTTTCACTTAGCTGAATTACGAAGTGGTCAACTCTCCTCCATACAATGGATTTTGCAAGACTGCTGAATGGCTGTTTTCAGTGTAGTCTTATTTAGCAGATATTCCCATGTGGCTTCCATGCATCCCCATGCTAATATTGTTCTCTGTGTAAACACATGGATTGAATTACTTGATGCCCTTTTGATCTAAACATTAAAAATAACAAAAAAAAAAGCACAAAACACCAAAACCACCCCCACAAAAAAAAACCAAAACCAAAACCAAAACAAACAAAACCCCAAAAATAAAAACCCAAAACAACAAACCCAAAAATCAACAAACCCCCAAACTAATAAGCAGTCAGTCTTCTTTTCAAGCTACGGGGCAACAGCACAATTCCCTCTTCTGTTTCCTTCACCTATGTCAGCTGACTGTTGTGGATCACTTCTGCAGTCCTAGTTGTGTTCTGAATCTCTGTTTTCTCTTTCACTGGCTCTTTCCTTGTGTGTGTGTGTGTGTGTGTGTGTGTGTGTGTGTGTGTGTGTGTGTGCATTTTCCCCCATTCTCTAAGTTTTTGGCCTCAGAACCTCCCCTGAGTCTGCAACTACTGCTTAAACACCATTCATCAGCACTTGCCTGCTTGCTTCTGCTGGGTGGGAAAGAATTAAACTTTGGGATGGGTGTTCAGTCTCTCTTTGCCATCCTGTTTCTTTGAGGTAAATTTCCTACTGGTGTAAATAGCTGAGCTTCTGTGAATTACTTAGGCTGAGGATCTGGGCCTTTGATTTACTTTTCCCAGCTGTAGCTGTACTGGCTTGTTCAATTACTTTTATAACTGTGCCATTCAATTCCATCTGAACACTGCTATGGCACTGTGATTTAGCTTAGACCCTACTTAACACAGAATTTATTGTCTCAGTAGATAAATGATGACTGTATACTGTTTCTCCTAATAACCTGAATACTACTGATAACATAATGTGTACAGCATGTTTGATGCAGAAGGGTCCCAGGTGCTTTATAACATAGTATATGAACTATATAAAAAGATAACTTTGCTCCCTGCTGAAATGCAGCCATCTCTGCTGTGAAGGAGGTATAACCACACTGCAGAACAGTTTGGGATGCAAAGTGGTGTCCAATCGAAACTGCAAGGGGAATTTTATGTAAGTAGAATATAATTACCCAAGCTGGATGTCAGCCAGGATTCAGGGAACACCCTGGATCTTGGAGGAACTGCCAACAGGAGATGGAGATGTTACTACAGGCATACATGCTCTCATTTCTTGATCAATTCCAAGTGGATAACTTGTTGTCTTTTAATTTCCTCTTTAATGCTTATCTCTTTTTTATCAGCTGCTCTGTCTGTAGCCCTATTATGTATCATATTCTGATTTCTCTCTTCTTACATTTCCTCTCCTACATTTCACACATGCCAGTATGTCCTCCCTACCCCCCCCACCTTCTTTCATCCAAAGCACTCCTAGTCCTAGCAAAAAGAATTAAGTTAGCTGTTAGCTGTTGTTGAGTAAAAAGTTTGCTATATGGGATAATACGTTTCACTACATTTGTATATGCATAATTTGGACAATCAAAAAGTAGCTAAAGCATGGATGTTTGTTTTTTTTCCCTGATACTTAAACAAATTTAAACAAATTCCAACACACACACAGGATCATGCAAGGAATGGAGAGTTTTTCCAAACTGAGTGTCTGGACAAAGACCCCCTTCATACAACACCTTCCAAAACTCCTTCAGGCTTACGCTAAAATCCATGGCAAAACCTGAAGAGGGTGTGCTCCTGGAAAGCCATGAGATGCTGAGGGATTTGAGCAGTGCTGAGGTGAATGTCAGCAGTCATAAAAATGAGCACTTTAATTTCTCGACTCGCTTTATAAGCCAGCTCACCACTGGCTTCTGAGCTGCCTCACAAATGCCTGTAGTAGAGGCAGTTTGGCATCACATCCAGGTGCAGCTGCCCTTGGGTAAGGCTTTTACTCCAAAACAAGTCACTGGGTGTCAAGAGCTATATTGCAGTGTCTCTTCCACCTATGCTCAGCTGTTCAACATTTCACTGGGGGCCTTGTCCAACTTGAGCCTTCCTACTGCTCTGGGCTTGGAGTCAGCCTCTTGAGTCTGATCAGAACAGCTGGGAGTGCTGGCTGTGTCTCCAAGAGGTCCCTCCTTTGTGTGCAACACAGTTTTAGTTAAACTGAGAATCTGCTCCCCTATCTTCAGATATTAGCTATTAAACATGTGAAACATTTAGAGAATGGTGTGCTTCCTGACCCCTGTCTCTTCCTCTCACTCTGGTATGCTCACCTTCTCTGACTCAATTCTTCGGTTGGCTAAGTGAAAACAAATGTCAAAGTTCACAAAATCATGCTGGATGAATAGTGATATTTTTTCCTTGACTTTGTTGCAACATTGTCTCACGTTCTGTGTGAAATGTTCCACTCAGCTCCACTCTGTAATCAACGGCTGATGAAATATCAAGGCTCAATTAATTATTATAGTGCCTAGCAGCACTGCTGAAGCTGGTGGGTGGAGAAGTCATTCCTTTTAATTTTGCATTGAGTTCTATCCTGCCACATGAGTTCTCAGGTCAGGATCTCCACATATACTTTGTGGAGAGTTTCATTTGAACTTCACACATCGGGAAACATACTCTCCCATTTTGATACAGTGCTAAAGTAAATGTTTATTTGTTTTACTTTGAATACCATAATCTTTTTTAACATGTTAGTGCTATTGTCCCTTTCACTGAGTTGATTTTGTTTGTCAGATGGTTTTCTGTGCACATGATGGATCCCTAGTAAACTGCCAGCTAGCTATGTGACTATGTGAATGAGGGGGATGCTGGTTACAACAAGAGTTGAAGTATTTCAGAATGAAAAAAGAGAAAAATCTCCCCTGTCAGTTATGTCCCCTTTCTTCAAGCAAGAAAGTATCAGAGCTTTCTTTGTAGCTTGAAATTTTGCAGATGTTCATTTTTATGTATTTAATTGACTGCATTGTCAGAGACATGAACTTTTGCAAAGGGAAACTAAAAATACTTGAATAATAAACAGACTGGAGTGTAATAATTATATGTGTTATTCACTGGAAACTGTTGAATTTATTATTGTGGACATCATTGTCATCAGGGTTATCGCTGTTGTTATAGCTTTGTTGAGATGCATCATTCAAAAACCCAGAGGAGCTGACTGTGCTATGCACTGGGTGAACACAAAATAAAAATCTGGCCCTGCTGCAAAGAGCTTACAGGCCAGGGGAAGAACTGGTACTGCAGTATTTTTTTCTAAAAGAATTCTTTTGTGATTAAATTCCTTTTATTTTCTCCCAGTTTAATTATAGATCATTTAAAAACTCCAGGACTGCTCTAAAATCCATTGAAATCTATGCAAAAGCACGGCTAGGACTGATTTATTCCTTGTCATGGGCAAACCTAGAGCTTATATGTAACAGAATTGCTTTGTATAGCACTGAAATGCAACCACTTCTTGTGTGGAATATAACAACTTTTACAGTTTCCTTCAATAAAAAAAAAAACAAAAACTTGACTATTTAATGGCAGAAAACAAAGAAGACTATCTTTATCTCATCATACTTTTTGGCAGAGTGTGAGCAGATCTGGCCTCATGCAATTATTGTCTTCTTTTGAGTTTGCTGAGGATACTGGCGTAATATCTATGTTTTTTCCATCTGATTTCAAGTGACCGCAACTGTTCAGGGCTTCGGTTTTCTCTGATCTAAATGATTGCAGCTCAAGCACCAGAGTGTCCCCAAGCACCATGCTGGGAGGCTGGCTCCACACTGACTCAGAGGGAGCATTCCCATCTATCTGACTCACCAGCACTCAAGTGCACTGCCAGCAATCCAGATATTAAACTGATCCTCCATCAACATGGGGAGGGGAAGGGAAGAGACCAGATTAGTTTTTAAAAATGAAATACTGATGGTACTGAGTGCATCAATTGGATCATTTTGCCATATGTAATAGACCAAACAAAACAACTTAAATGGCCAAGTTATTTAAGTTTGCAAAGCAGATGCTGTGCAAGCTTCTGCCTTTTTTTTCACAGGGTTGTTTATTACATATTGCATCCAGACAAATTCATCGTCCCTTCGATGGGACTTCACAAGCCTTGCTTGTGAACTTAATTTCCACCCCTCTGTCTCTAGCTAGACTGTGTGAAATGTTTTTAAAGAGAAGGTTTGTAGAGTCATTATCTTTTATTAGATCAACTGATCTGGTTGGTTAAAACACAACAAGCTTTAAGGCACACAGACTCTTCGGGTTTGAAACCATGTTAAGGAAGCAGTGATAAAGAGTATGCTAGATAATTTATTTTTGTTTGGGATTTTTTTACATGATAGTTATATAACATTTTCTTGAATATAGCAAATAACACATTTGCAGCAGATCTGTCACTAGTGTTGGGTAATGAAAGTTCTTATTGTCTTCCCCAGAAAGTTCAGATTTTATTTTTTTTTTCCCCACAGAATCTGAAAATCGATATTACTGGTGGAAATTCTGGAAATAATAGGGTTAAAAAAATGTTCAGATGAATAAGGAAATTTTACTTCAATAATTTTGACAATTTTGAATTTTCCAACAGCTCTTACTCCAATGAACTTAATTCCATAGCAGAAATTTATTTCTAAGAATTATAATTCTACTCTGTAGAAAACCTTTTTGACTAGAAAGAGCTGACAAGATTGACTGCTTCCCTTTTTGGTTTCACAGAGTTACATACTTCGATGGGGAAATGGTTTTCCAAGAACCCCTAAGGAGTTCTATACATGACAGTTTAACTCTGAATTCAGTTTTAAGAACTTTTAGAAGGAAATTGCATTACAGGGCTGTTCCTGCCTTGAAGATTGAGGGTTATGTGGCTAGTTTTTTTCAGTGAAAGGAAAGTCAATCTTACTTTTGCAAATGAAAACATTTAGGAAATGTATAGTCAAATGTATTATCAGGGGAATAGACAACCCTGAATTTCATGGGGATTATGCCTATAGTAATGATTTAGAAAAATTTCTTGCTTCAGTTCCTCAAACTTCACTTATTTCCTTCCTATTTGCTTTCCATTTTCCCTCTCAGGCAGTAGGGTCCCTCTAGATAAGTGGTGTTTATTGTATACTTTTCTTTTGGCTAAAGTCAAAGATGCTTGTGTTTTTTGAGTGGAAATTCATGTGTTTTCTATTATTCTACATATTAATTTAGGTCATGGACAGAAGCCCAATAACTGAACATGAATATGTTACAAATCAATTACTTTCCAAGATCTTGAGCTCCAAGGCAAATGCAGGTGAGTTTGAGAATGTAACAGAAATAATGCTTTCACTTTTTGTTAATCCAGGCAAAAATTTTGCTATATATTAAAAGTTGGTTTAATATAGGATTTGCTTTGTAGTGGTGTCAGAATGTAAACCTTTACATTTAATTGACCAATGTATAATTGGAATTCTGATTCACAGCAGGACAAAAATACTACTGAAGCAAACAGTACTTTAATGAAATACTTCAGTGTATGCAAAAGCATTTTTAGGGCAGATACAAAGGAAATTCCAGTAGTCTGTGGAGATTGTATGAGTCTGGCCATTCCCCCATGTGAAGAAAAGGCCCAAACTTGTTTGTACATTAAGAGGAAAGATGTGGCAGTTTGATTTAAAAAGAGTGCTTAGTTTTTTAACAAGAGACATTAAGAAAATGTGGGTTTTTTTCTGCTAAATCTTATTACTGGAGTTAGATTGTTTAATCTTTCTTTGGGAAAAAAAAAATTGCACAGAAAAAAAATGAAGAAAATATTTGAGTTCTTAATACCTCAGCGTACATTGGAGAAGCATCTTTCTGTAATAATACATGAAGTGCAGTGCACTAGATTGCATTTTTAATGCTTCAAGAACATTACTTTGCAATGAATGTGCTTCAGAAAAACAGTTTTGCTGTGTATTTTATTGGCTGAGTTAACACAACAAATACTATAAATCCAGTAATTACTAATTGCCTCCCCCATTATAATGAAAGAAATGAATCATAAACCTTTTATTACTCTAACGGTGGACTACAGGAAGGATTAATCTTCCGGTGAAGCATTTTTCATATTTACCTGGTTCCTTCTGTTGTACTGTACTCATTTTCTCTTCCCAGTCTTCCTTCTTATTTGATGCTGTGTAGTGGCCCCTACTGGGAAAGACATGACCAAAGCCTATCAGCAGCCTTGGCATCTGTTGATAGATCTATTTAGCAGTTGGTGGGGAGAGGAAACAAAATTAGGAGGGAATCCTAGGTAACCTTTTCCCATCCATTGCTCTAGTTGTAGCATGCACACTACTACTAACTCTGTAATGCACCATTTCAGTATGCCTGAAAGCTTATGTAAGGATGAGCCTGACAAAGGAAAACTGAAGAGCATGAAGTATTACATTGATGAATACTATCAGAAGCCAAAATATTTATGCAGATTTTATGTTGAGACCCTGACATCCTGACATAGCTTAGTTATGCACCTGGAATAATTTTCTCTTCCTGAAGTGAGATTTGTTAATAAATTTGGGGATTGCTCTTGACTTTGAGATGTTTACAACAGAGTTCTGAATGACTTTTTGATGTGGTATTTACTTTTTTTTTTTTAATTTTTTTTACTATAATGTCATTGAGTAGCCCCAACTGAGATCTGACGCTTGCTGGTAAGAGATGTACAAATACATGTGAAGTGGCAGCTCCTACTCCAGAAAGTTATGAGCGTAGCGGAGAGGAAAGAAGTTGTTTACTTTTCTATTAAATCAGTGGCTGAATGAGGCAGAGAACTAAGATCTTGCTTAGCTACAAGGTCTGTCTGTTCTGTGCTGTCTCCTCACAAGCTCAAACACTTATATGAAATCTTTCACATTACTCACTCTGTGCACAGGTTGCTATCCAAATATATAGTCCAAATGGTCCTCTTTAGGAGAAAAATTTCTTGTAAGCATTTTACCTGTTTCAAAATGGGACCCAGTTACAAGCGTTATAGGTCACTTGAGGCAAAAGACTATGTTTTGAGGGAGGAATAAATCTTGTTCACCTTAAGGCTTTCTTCCTTCTTTCTGCCAGGGCAAAAGAGCCTTCACTCTGTAATATCTTATACATACCAAGATAAGGACAGGTGGTGTAAAGGTCCAAAATGTAAATGGGTATTTCTTCTGTCATACTCACTTTTGATCTCTATTGATCAGTGAAAATCATAAGCAACTCTCCTGAACTTGGTGGGTTTGAAGCATTTTACAACTAAAGGCTGACATGGAGCCCCAAGTAAAGTACCCAGTTCTGGAAACAGAAAATACTATGAGAGTAGAAGACTCTAAGAAAACAAAGGTTAAAGGCCTGAACTAATGTAAAGGAATTTACTTAAGGATGATTTTTTTCACCTCTGTAAATACCGGAAAGGTGTGACAAATCAAATTAGTCTGAACAAATTAGTTTTGTGGCATCTAGGGCTGACATATGGCAAGGATAGAAGCCATAGAGAAGGCTATCAAGATATATGCTGCTCTATAGAACTTATAATCCAAATAGGTTCCTGGGAACTTCATCATACAGGATCCTTACTTTTCTCCTATCTTTCTGGATATAAATGGTCCATGAGTAAATACTTACATGAATTTGTTAAGGGCCGAGTTCTTGAAACCTGGTGAGGTGCAACAGGAAGATGAACTAGCTGTGCAGTGTGAAGATAGGTAGCAAGATAAGAATACAATATGAACAGAGTTCCACAACAAGGACAAGGAACAAATCCCCCAGAAAGCTCAGCTTACTGCTTCTCTTGTTGCACCATATCCATCTTTTAAATTGTACAAGTAAATAGAGGAAATATTTTCATCCCTGGTGACATGGTGCCGGGATGTCACCATTTCCCTCCTTGAAATATCAATCCTAACTTCTGCTTTCTTTTGTATGTCCAAGTATTTCAAATTACCTGATGAAATGATAGATAATATGATAATATGACCAGAACAGCTGTACTGTTTTCATTATGGAGCAAATCACCAGTGTGAAGATGTTTTGATTTAAACTCAAACCCTATTCCCTTTTGTATTTCAGCAACTGAGCTTAAGTGGACAGCTTAATTTCTCTTGATTTGTATTTATAGCTGAAGAGTCAAACAACAGAATGTATCAGGAGAAATATTACGCATCAGTGTCTAGCTACAGCATGTTAGATTACACATTCCTCAAATTTAATTAATTGCTGAAATATTTAGCTTATTTTGGGTGTCTGTGCTGGCAGCAGGGGGCTGCAGGGAGGCCCCCATGAGAAGAGGCTGAGGCTGCCCTGTGCTAGAGAACTGGTTCCAACAGCCACATCACAGGACACAGAGAGCTGCACCCATTAGCCAACCTGGTGTTGGCTCTGGGAAAGCATATTTAAGACAGGGCAGAAAATGCAGCACAGAGTGAGAGAGAGAAGGGAACAAAAAGAGTTAGAATAAACAGAGCGAACACCAATATCAGGAGGAGGAGGAAGAAGAGGAGGAGGAGGAAGAAAAGAACAATGACAAGGTTCTCTACATCCCATGGGGAGGACTATGGCAGAGCGGGTGGGTATTCCTGAAGGAGCTTTGGCCCATGAAAAAGAGTGCATCTTGAAGCAGGGGAAGAGTGTGAGAGGGAAGGAGCATCACACAGAAACCTTTATGTTGCTTTGCCTTTTGAATGCTTTCCAGTTTCTTTCTCATTTGAAGATCTTAAAATACTGTAGAACATTTGTTTACCAAGTTTCAAAACTGTGTTTTGTCACATGTAGAAATACAGTAGCATCCATTTTGAGAGGAGTTAGTGATATAGCCATCAGAGTGACATGATTGGAGTCCGATCATGGGGTTCCTAATGCTTCTCTGTTAGTTTTATGCTCCAGGTTAAGTCATCTTTGACACTGAAATGCTTCAAAGCTCCTAACTGTCAGATATCTTTTTACTATTTCTCCAAATCTTATTGCTGAATGCATTTTTCCTACTTTTGGTCATTTCACATTAGTCTCTCTGAACCCTGGTTCACAGGGGTCATTGCCTTGTATTTTCCTTTGTCTGTGTTATAGCATCAGTTCTCAGCCAAATCCAGCATTCAGAAGTGACAAATCAGTCTCCTGCATAGCCATAGAGTAAATGCAAGTGAAAGGAGAGAGGAGGAGGAAAAAGATTTTCTTGCTGCAGGATTTCTGATCTCATGAGGCATCATTTTACAGGCTTTTTTGTCCATACCAATAGTGTCTGAAATATTTCTTAAAGAAGGAGAACTTTAATTCCCTCAAACTGAAATTATCACATGACTCAAGAAGCCAGAACTTTTTTTGTTTTTAAAGAGTATATTTTAAGGAAAAAAGATACAAAACCCCCTAGCTCTAATGCCATTGGTTAGAGAAACTGAGGTGGAAGAAATATATTAAACGCTAAATTCATTGCTAGTTCAAATCAAGAGAAACGTGGATAATCTAACTGTTCTGTCTGTTTTGTAAAGTACAGTGTTAGCTACAATTGCAGCTCTACAAAGAAGCTTTATATAAGTCATTCATCATCCTCATCACAATGTGCTATAACTGTCCCTAAGAGTTGACTGACCACCTATTACAGACTTTCATTTCTTGAGTAAATACTAGTTGATGTAGAGGAGTTTGAGTGAATGTAGGTAAATAGATATATTTATGTATATTTTTATATATATAAAAGCCAAACTCAAATGTGAGCAAGCAACAGCCAATGTAAATTTTATGCATGTCTATCTAAGGTTTTAATGACAGCTCTAGCACTGTCTCAGGGTTAAGGTTCATGAAAAAAACAGTGATAAAGGACTATTGCCTGTCACAGCTGCTAAAAAAAAGAAGAGGAAAAAAAAGAAGGAAAGAAAAGAAAAAAAGTTTTTGTTAATTAAAAGGATTTTGCCTTAGAATCAAAGAGGCTGTGGATGAAGAAATCTGCAGAAATTATCTAAGGCCGCCTCAACCTTAGCATTTATTATTCAACACCTCACTCATTGCCCTGATTATAAATATTTAATCACTCAACAACTGTAAGTGCTTGTGTCTTCCTGGAGGACCTGCAAGCATTAGGAAATAAAGGGATGGGGGGAGCAGGGAGGAGGGGGACTAGAAAGGCAGAGAGCCTAAAAGATGTGTTGAGATTATGCAGGGACAAGTGAAAAGGTGTGAAGGACGCCACTGAATTGGGCCTTTGTAATCAGGTTGCATGAACACCTGAACACTAATTCATTTTGTTTCTATGCACTGGACTTCAAAGCCATATTTTTCTTATTGCATGGCAGTCTCTGACAGTGGGTGCCCTTGGAGAACAGGCAGAAAATGTTCTTAATGAAAGCAGAGCCCCAAGCAGTGAGAGGTGCCATCCATGTACCCTCCTTTGTCTGTCACAAAAAAAGCAGGCAAGCTTGGCAGGCTTTTGGGCCTATCAATAATGCATGAGAAGAATTACATCCACCCTGATGCCAGGAGAAGGGAATGGCAGAGGAGAGGGTTGTGCTACACTACCCTGAAAGTGCATTTACTTCCTATCCATTCTCCCTCTCCATACAGAACACAAGCTTCTGGAATACAGGTTCATGATGTATGGCTTACATGCTCTCTGAAGGCATGGTGTTACTTTCTGTACCTGTAGGAGGTATGCAGATTTCCCTTCAGTGCTGCTGAGGTGCTTCAGCCTGAAATACTGTGAGATTGGTTGTAAGACTTAGTTTCACATTATGAGAGGGGAAAAAGACCTTAACACATTAGGGTGGAAAACCCGCTTTGTTTCTTCATGCTTGGCATTGTTTGGAGAGGCCCCAATTTGCCTTCACTGTGAGGATTATGGTTTCAACAGGAATATATTTCATATTTCGTGTTCTTTTTTTTTTCTCCTTTTTTTCTGCCCAGCTCTGGAAAGAAAAATAAATACCTTAAGAAGAAGAAGTTTTGAATATATTTTCATAAAAGAATGAGGAACTTCCAAAACTTAAACATATTCAAAGGTGTGGCATAAAATTAAGGATACATGCTGCAATTCTTTTTTAGCTTCTCTCCCATAAGAAGAGTTGAACCCCTGAGGTCTTATTTCTTTTAGACAATATTGTGCACTTTTCATAACATAATTTCTTGTATAAACATGTCCTCCACAAGCACAGCCACCAGTGATTTGGCAAAATTCTCAGAGGCCTGTATTTTCTTGAATGTTTCAGGATACAATGTGAACATTCTGCAGTTTGTCTCACACAGTTCTGAAGCAGATTTTCGAAGAGATTTTTCCCAAAGTGCAGCTGAGAGTTAAATGTTTACTTGCAGAGTTTGCTCAGCTCAGTTCCATCAAAGGGCTATGCTTGAAGCCTGCAGAAATTCTTCAACCTACATATCTGAAGGTGAAGGTTAGATGGCAATGGTGATCCAAGATCTCTTGTGCCAAAGGGCAAGTGGAGAAAGCTGAGGACAGTTAAGTTTAGTACATCACTCTTACAAAATCTCATTGGAAAAAGTGAACTAACTGAACAAGCAATGGGTGGATTTGAGAATTTAAGTATTTCCTGTATAGGTAAGGGGACTGAACCAGGCATACTGTTCCTGGTGGAATTTTCTGGCATTCAGCCTCACCATCCTGACTGCAACAGCTCTACTGCACAGAGCAGTCTGCTCTTGCATGTCGGAGATGCTGAGACATTTACCACGATGGAGCCCAATAACCATGTAAAAGTCTTGGGGAAAAGATAAATTCAAGGCATCCAAATGCAAATGTTTGTACTCTGTATTCTAGTGCAAGTAGGTGCTGTCCGGAATGTCCAGAGGTTGAGTGATCTTACGAGCATTAACAGCAGCCTAGATAAAACAAAGAGGATGCCAAGGCAGTAAAGAAAAAAAGATATACTTCACTGTATTTAAAGAAAGAAATTCTTGTGACAGGGTCTGCCTTTTTGTGACTTTCCTGTGAAGGACCACAGGGGTCTGCAATGAGAGTTTTGAGATTATTGTGAAGGGATTAATATTGTCTTCTCCAACATAGATAAAGAGGGAACTACTAAGGTTAGGCTGTATCAGAAGCTGCTGCCTTATCTTAAAGTGGAGGATTCATACCCAGTCCTGTTTACTGTGAGTTCACATTTGAAACACACATTGAATGACTACCTATACAATGATAGGGCCTCCCTCTTAAACTGCCTTCTTCCTTTGCAATGGTTGTTTTGGATAAATGCATTTTGATGCGGTCACAGTAAAGGGAAATGTATAGTCACTGTGGAACTTCATCATGGTAGGTGTCTGAACTGGAGCTTGGGGTTATTGTAGCTAATCTTTCAATAATAGTGCTCAAAGTCCTTTGCTATGCTATGAAGCACTGAAAGGCTGGCTTGCTAGCCCTCTGTTTTCACACAAACACCCAGGGCTGGGAGCCCACTGCCAGACTCGAGAGTAGCATGGATATGACAAAATTTCTTTTGCTTGTGTCTCTCCAGAACTCACAGAACTCATGAGAGATTCAGATACAGTGTGTGTCCTTCTCTATCATTTCAGGCAGTGTTACCTGTTCAGAAATCTAACCTACAACCTGTAAATCTTGTTGCAAAAATAAAGCTTGGCACTGTGTGTTGGCCGCCACCTCCTCCTCCTCCTCCTCTCTCTCCTTCTTTCTGTGCCTGGGGTTGGCCACAGTCGGAGCTAAGAGCATGCTTCTGCTTTGGTGCCAAGCAGCCCCAGGCTTCTGCCAAGCAACTGCCGGTTTTGTCTTTGGCTGTTGTGTGTAAAATGGCAGATCTAATGATACATCATGGAGCAGCTGGTTTTGGCTGTTCCTCTGGCACAAGTGATTATAGCCACAAGTTGGGGTGTGAACCATTTGTACCTCAAAGACCATGTTCACCTAGGTGAACTCCTTTGAAAATTCCTTAGCAGGAGTAATTTCCTGGTGCCAGCCCCAGGACTTCAGTTGTGTCAGACTCCACTCTTTGTCCTCCCCTCCCACTGCAGTTTTCTACTACGATATACAGTAGATGCAAGTCATGCAAGTGACTGGTTCAGAGTGAAAGCCTTTTGAATAGGCCCTCTAGCTCTGCAGAGAGGGAGACTCAGAGGGACAGACATTTCCCTTCTGCCTTCTGCAGAGTGTCAGCTCAGGGATCACCTCCCTGGTCGTGCTGGGTGAAGGTGTTAGTGGTGCTTGCTCTCTGCAAAAAGACATAAGCCATAAACATGTTAATGGCAGAGTGAAGTTCTGGCTTCAAACGTGAGAATACAATTAACTCTAAAAGGTCTGTTCTTCCCTTTGTTTATGTGGATGAGAAATGCTAATGGGACTTGCACAAACAGATATCAAGAGGAAGCTTATTTTCCTTGAAATTATTACATATCAAACTTTTTTTTTTAACATGAGTACTTTCAAGCTGCACTCAAGTACCCAGTGCCCTGAACTAAACTGAAAAAATGTCGTATATTGGTATAATTCTTAGTGCTTCTTCCACCTGTGTTTACTTTGCTCCTTTTTGTTTTTCAGAGATGAAGATGGCTCGTGCAATTCAGTTTTGCTAACGATTAAATAAAAACAAAAAAAAATCTCCCCATATACTGTACTTTTCTTAGTAATATCAGTGCACAATGTGTCATCTTCTCCTTGGAGAGATAAAAAGTGACTCATTGCCTTGCTTTACTTTAATATTTTACATATATGAAAAGACAGAGACAGTAACAAGAGAGTCAGTGAACAGGAATATGAATGCTCAAGGTGGAGGAAGAAGGTTTGGGATGATACATAAAAAGAAGTTGAAGTGAAATAATGTTCTGGAGAATAAGCATACTTGCTTTTGATGGGGGAGGTAGAGACAAGTGCACTTCTGTTTACTTAATTAGCATGTGGAATACTTTAGAATAAGTTATATGCATTTTGATCACATATGAGTTATTATAATAGCTTGCCAACATAAAAACATTTGAAAATGCCAAACAGTCTAGTGAATCTTTAAAAGAGCCTGTTTGCAATCAATGGTTGTTTTACGTTCTTATTAGAGAATGGAATGATATATGGCACTGCTGCGTGATATACTACACCCCAGTTTACTGAATTTGTCAGAGAAACAAACAAGATGATAATGACTCACAAGCACTGAGGGTAGCAGAGACCTGTGTGGGCTCCCAGTAGTTTAGTTAATCCTTCATAGCATATTGTATGCTGAAACACACTATCATCTTTTCACTCCCTGCTTCTAAGTCATTACATAATAACTCTTTTAACATACATTATTGAAAAATCTCTATTATAGGCCATCATTTTAGTGAATTTGATTAAATCTCCATGATGGAAAATAAGGTATTATAACACATGCACTTGTATTGCAAAGGTCCTGCTGTAGTTGAGGCTTGGATTCCTTATTATGTTCAAACGAACTGTCCTGAGAAAATAATTTAGTGAGAAATGAACTTAGAGAACTAAAAGCATTTAGATCTCAACAAATTACTGAGCAAAATTGCCTTGCCATGAAATATTAGACTCATTGTCAAAGATGTTTAGTCTACTCTGGATGTTTGATCTGTAAGGGCTCTATTCAAAGCTAATTTCCTTTTCCATGGTTTTGGCCACAGAGACTCCATGAGGCTTCTACAACTTGGCTCTTAGAGATCCCTCAGCTTGATTTTAGAGCCAAATGTTTCTGGGCACTCGTCCGGAGGAGCTTTGGCTCAAGACTTTGGCAAAAACCACTGACTAGAGCTGAACAAGAAAGTTGTCATGCCTATCTTCATGCCCTTAAATGGGTGAGCCATTGACTGATGACATCAGCTATGCTCTGTCCCTTTTCCTAGAGGGGAACAGTGATATCACAGAGTTCAGAGTCCACCCAGGCAGGCTGACAGCATCATTAGGGTGTACACAAATGACTTCCTTATGCTTTTCTGTACTCCGCTAGAAATATTGGAGTGGGCTCTGGCACGCGGATTTGTCACAACTTGCTATGGATCTACTTGTATCTACAAATTGACTGGCATGCTAACAGATGGTCTTTCTTCTGTGCATTTATCTTGCTTAAATATGGCACTGTCCCTGATGCTGAATGGCTGCTGGCTTCTACCCCAGAGGTGGCTGTATTTCAGTGTCAGATGAGAGAATAAAATGCTCTAGGACCCTTGGGGAGGAAAGAAGAACTGTATAAAAAATCACGTGTTGCTCATGCAGTTGCTCTTGCACAATTTATGAAAGCTTTTAATTCTGATTTTCTGGTAGAGCCTTGTCCTTCTGAGATGGTACAAGATATGTTCATATGCTGTGGTCTGGAGCCCCTACAGATCAGAGAAGGGAACAAATATGACTTCAAAAGTGATCCCAGGCAGAGGAGGAAAGAAATGCCTTTCTGTCTCTAAGATGACCTCTACCAAGTTGTACATAACAAGGCTAATGCCACACGGTATCTGTACAAAACTGAACTTTCTTAGACTAAAAAAATTAGTTGCCATCATTTCTTCTGAAGCTTCTCATAATACCAATCTCCTTTTGGCCTCAAAGTCCCAGAGCTGCAGCAGGAGTGCCTAGTGCCTAGTATGCACAGACACATGGCCCTTTCTACTAAAACATGAAAAGAAACGTCTAATTTCCTCCCCAGAAAGGTTGTTGTCAGACAAATGCCACTATGTTCTACCACTGCTTTTTATGTCTCCCACCTTCTACATATGAGGAGTCATTTTGGATTTCTGGTGCTCCGTGCCTCTCAAAGCATTTGCTGCAGCAGTGTGGTCGAACTGCCCACAGCTCATTGCCTTTGCCTATGCACCACAGCTGATTCTGCAAGAAGTTCTGGCCCATGGTCCCTGGACAGCCATTCTATTGGGGCAGCACCTGCTTGAGGAGCCCGATTACTGCCTCCTCTGACCCTGTGCAGAGACTGTCTGTTCTTAATCCAGGTGCATCCCCATGTGCAAAGCTCCCGGGTTCCAAGACTTTGTGAGCAGCTTGTCACTTGATACATCTGATTACCATAGTTGTACTAGACTTTACATAACACCTCTACATACATGTTGACACCTCACATGATAGTCAGAGAATTTCCCAGACACCCTTTGCAATGTAATGTTGCACCAAAATCATCAAAGCTGGCACAGAGAGACATAAATCATATGTCCAAGTCCTACCCTGGGCATTTGAGCTGCATGATCTCTCTATAGGATAGCCAATTTCCAGATGCTGCTGGCATTCCTTTCTGTTTTTTCTATCCCAGTTTTTCTATGACTGAGCAAATCCCAAGAGAAGACAGGCCCTCTGCATGCATATGTTCTCAATCAATGTAGCTTACCAGATGTGAGAGGTTTCAACCCTGCTGGTGGTTTAGGCCAGATAAATCAGGTGTGTGGAGTATAACTGAGCTATTGAACACGTGTCAGAAACACAAAATACTTTCTGGAACCTCAAAGGAAGTCAGACATAATCAGGACTTTTGCTGTCAAAACCACCCAGTCATGTTTGCTCCATCACTCCTCTATGACAACAACTCTGATATTCATACTTAATGTAAAGGAAGAATATTGTCTTTTCTTCAGCTTGCATCTCCTTCAGTCTTAAACTGTTGTTTTCAGTTTTATTTTCTTCTTAAAAAAATATTTTGTTTTCAGTCACCAACTCTGTGAAGGATTGTGATTTCCATATGCGTATTCTTAAATATGCTTTAGCCTTCCCCATTATTTTCCTATGTAACTCCCTTCTGATAATTTATTTGTTGCTCCAGATGATATGCTTTCTTATCAATTGTCCAAGATCCAAAACAATAATTCCATTAGTGTAGAAGGCCATAATTATATAAGACAAGACTATGACTTTGTTATGTGATATTCTATGAAATTCTAGGAAAGTATTTTTCTATGCCTTTGGCCCACACTTGACATGGCCCTTGTTTGTTTCTATGTTATATAGAGAACTCATATTAATTTTTCATTGTCAAACAGTACTTCTAGATCTTTCTTCCGGATAATTTCTCAGAAGACTTTATATCTCACAGATTATTTCTCGGCTGTATGTCTTGTATCCATCTGTAGTGCTGTACGTTGAAATGACTGGAAATTTCTTTTAACTACTCTCTATTCATGCTGTTATAATTAAATCATCTAAATCTTTATTCATCTCTTTTACATCTCCTCACATTTAGTATCATCCACTAACTTTGTCAGTATGTTGCTTTACTCTGTATATGAGTTCATTAATAAAGATCTTATGGAGGACCAAAGACTGATCCCTCTGGTGCCCCAGTAGGCACCATTCCTCAGTCATTACACCGTGCTTTGTCTTTACCTTTTCAATGCATGTCCAGTTTACCTATTTATCCATTCATGTTTGTTTTCAATCCTTATGACACTGTTCTTCTCCAAAACATCTTCAGTTAAGTTTTCAAGTAAGGTTTTGTCAGCCACTGTATTGAATGTGTTTCTAAAATTCAAATACATTACATCTGCTGCTTTGTCCCAGTAATTTTGCTGCTTTATCCAAATGCAAGACCAAGGGTGTCTAGCAGATTAGGAAGGAATTTTTCAAAGAATTTAGGCTTGTGCTCCATGTTCATGCAATTTACATTTATTAAAGCTATAGCAAACAATATTTTTGTGAACAAAGTAACTTACAAGGGTAAATCAAAGTAGTTGTTTCTCAGCCACTTTATTTGCATCAATTTCCAGTATTTAGAGAACAAATGTCTAAACTTCTACCTGGAAGTGAACTGCACATGCAAATGTAGATGAAAACCCAAAAGGGATGATAGAAAAATCTGAATAGTTTTACTTATTTTAGCGGCTTTTGGGAGAACTTTTGTTGCTTAAAACTGAAATGCATTATAAGAGGGCTATTAGAAAGTTGTTTGCACAAAGGAAACTTCTGATGACATACTCATTACTACGATAAAGTTTTTAAATTTAATGTATGTGGTTCTGTTGTTGGTTGAGTGATTAGAGACTTTTTTAAATACAACTTTAGAAGATTTTTAAATTTTATTTTAATGTCAATACAGAATTCTATTAAAGTAATTAGTTCATTCATTGACAATTGTTGCAAACAACAGCCTTTCTATATTTGAATATAGTAGCTATTTTTATTTTCTTCAGTCTGTGTGATTTCCCTAACATTTCATAAAATATTTTTAGAATTATAATAGCACAATATATTGGTTAACTAAGATGATCTGTCATTCGATATATTTTGGAGTTTTGACAGAATGGACAAGGATAAACTTTAATATGTCTTTGTTTTTCAGAAGATGAAGAAACTCAGTTGTCTTGGATAAGAGATCTGGTCAATGTCAGAACACCGTGATATGGAGCCCAACTTTTTCCAGGTATCACAACCATGTGCTTCTCTTTAACCCATTGAGAAAAATAATCAGAAAATTGTCAAGCCCAAAGTGTGAGGAGTTTATTTGGTGGGGTTCTACTCTCTGTCCACCTAACCACTTACCCATTCATCTGAAACTCTAAAGCTACTGTCTTTTTCAGCACTTAGAAGCAGCTGAGTTTCTTTTCTTTCTTGCACTGCATATGATTAGGGCTAAGAAAAACATGTAGTGCTAAAGTGGCAGTACAGACTCAGAGGAAAACTTGTCTCTGAAGAGCTGTCACGTACCATTTTGTCCAGGCTGCTCATCCAAACTCATGGAGCTAAATTTATTCCTGTTATAACTTCACGTCTTTATTACAATTTTGGCCCCTTATGCCTTCTTTCCACTCCAGGGGAAGCATTTCTTCCCAGTGTATGAACAATCACTGCAGTATCTACTCTGATCTCTTCTTTTTTGTATAGTCTTGAGAACTTCTACTGCTTGTAAGAAAATATCTCATAGCCAGAAGACCATACAGAGCTCATACAATTACTAAGGTTAGAGCACTAGCTTTTACAAGTGATCAGAGTGCTCATTGGTGACATACAATCTTAAACTGGATAAATCGTCAGCTTGCAGCTGCAGAGTGATGACCTTCTAAGCTATCTGCAATGAGTGCTTCAACAGAAGGGATGCATAATATTAACCATAGATCTGAGCAAGTTGAAACATGTTGAATTTTGAAATTTATCAATGATAAGTGTGTTTTTTTAAAAAAATATTCTTAAAAATATTTGCCCCATTTTCACTCTGAATCAGTGTGCTGTGTTTAAAATCACAGAAAATAAATGACCTTCAACTATACCTTGTAGAAATTCTAAAACCTTTTAGAAATATTTGAGATGCACAGTGGTCTAGTAAATCCAGTATGCTGACAAAAGAATCAGCCCTATTGTCGCAAGTTTGTTCCAATGGTAAAAAGAAATATGGTAAGGGGCATACTGGGGAACAAAAAACAAAACACAATAAAACTGAGAAATGAACAGCAGTCATCTCTTTTAGAAAGAAATGTTGTAACACAGAAAGCAACATAATTCAAACCTACAGATCGGAAAAGGAACTCTTGGAAGAACTGCGGTAATGGTGAGCGCCATGTGAGTGAATGAAAGGAAGGTAAGATTTTTAATTCCAGTCCTTGGATGATTCTGCAGCTTTGCAGATCTCAACCAATTAGGAACAAAAATTTCAATACTTTTTTTGATTCAAATAAGAATAAAAAGAAAATGAATAATTTACTATGTTTTTAAATAAATAATAATAATAGAACATATTTAGAAATCTTTTACTTTGATAAGGAAAGGCAGCAAAGCTTCATACTTTTAGACAAGAGAGTTACCGTGCATCCTCATCAAAGTCCTAGGGAGGTACTCAGCATTGCCTTTCGTTTATCAAGGACCATATTTTTCCACTGTCACTCTCACTGAGGACTACCTTATTCCACAAGTGATCTAATTGACTCAGTGTCAGAATTTGCCTCTAATTAAGGATGTTCTTGTGATTAAAGCACAAGGTGCATGTCAAGAGACTTGTCTTTTCTGTAGGCTTGTGAAAGTCAGAAAATACTCCCAAACCAAATGTTTAAATCTCATATTAAAGCAGGATGCTGCTCTTCTCTGATGCTGAAAACAAAAAACAAAGAGCCTGATTTCTAGGGGTCACAGTGTTTTCCAGTCAAGTTAAACTCCAAGGGAGAAGTACTGAACTGTGTGGACATAGATCATAATTTGTCACTTGAGAGTAATCTCAAGACCTTAAGTGCCAGAAAAACAGGCTGCTGGCTGAAGTGATAGAAAGGAAATAGCACTGAGAAAGTAATTGATCAGATAGAAGAAGAGGCATAATCCCAGACCCCGGATTAATTAAAATTGGTGAAAAGGTCTGTTTGTGATCACTTGTGTCTCTTTGTTCAATGATAATAATAATGTAGCCCACCACAGGTATGTTTTGAAATATGTTTCTCTGTGTTGTGCATTTTGTTGAATAATCTGGATATCCAGTGCTGTATTCAGTTGTTAGCACTTTAGGACAGAAACTGGATTTTGGGTCTGGAATTTCACAGTTCAAATGAGAAAAAAATTGTAGGCACGACTGAAACTGATGCTATAATAGAACAAATAATAGTTCTGTTATTTATTGTTTACCTGTGCTCTTAATTAATGTAAACAGTGCAAAAAGCTATATGAACCATATAAAATTATATAAACAGTAGTGCTAGTAAATTGGTTCTCATTAATAGCCATTCCTGGACAGAATTTCTCCTAACAAATGGCTGTTCTTCATATAAGGTAGACAGGGATTTCCCTCCTGCTCAGTATGTGCCTCCTCCCAGCTGCAGCTTCAGCCAGCAGCATTTTCAACTGCAGATGAAAATGGTGAAACTCGAAAAGGGGCTGGAAGTGTTTAAAACATCCTTGTAAGCCAGAAAATTGATTGGAGATCATAGAGCTAGGCAAATCTGCATAAAATGTAAATTGAAAGATAACATGCATGAACAGGAGACAACATGCTTTATGTGCTGAGAGAATGTAGTTTGTCTTATGTGGATCATCCTATGGGCTGATTAATGACTTTGACTTTTCAGTCACGGGATCCATTTCTAAAACCAACAGAAGTATTAGGTGATCATTGATTCTCCCCTTAGCTGACAGTAATGATTATCAAATACTAGCATGCTGTCAGTCTCTATTTAAACCTCTTCTGGAATGAATTAAGCATGGAAACTAAATAACCTTGAACCCTTCTTCAAGATCCCATTAAGATATAATAGTATATGAGCTACAGGTAAACACTGTGCATGCCCTGAAATGAAGAGATTCAGTATTCCACACTAAGTTGCATTCCATAGGAATGAAATAATTGAGGGGTGGATGGGAGGAAGGGAAGGGATAAATAACTGTAAATATACAGGGGCTAAAATTTTCAAAACGCTAGCACATTCAATAGAATGCAATAGAATATACTGATGGGTATCATCAGTCTCATATGCTGGTATGAGTACTACTGTTGTGTAGATTTAATTGACCTTATTTGACTGTTGTTTATTCAATTGAGTCTGTAGGTGTCTAACCACAGATCTTTCATATTAAATTGCTTAATTTATAGGCAGAGTTCCAGAGATACTTTTTAAAAGGTATTTCTGGTATCTGTTTCCTTCCCTATTACATTAGTGAAATATTGATAACGAGTTAAAAAGTTCTTTCAAAAACACAAATGGTGATTGACTGCCCAAAACCTATTGGCTCACAACAGAATTTATGTTAATAGCACACCACTGGAATCTTGAAAATTTGCTCCTGAAACACTGCTGTCATTTGATGCTATCTCTTGAACAAAGTAGTGGCCACTGATGTGAGATAGGTATTGGCCCGAGTTTACAGTGAAGTTGATGTATCAAAGCTACATCTTGCCACATTGTTGCAAAATATATGCATGCAGAAAATTTTGCTGAACACAGAGATGAAACCAGAAGTAAAATAGTGGTGTTGGTGTTGATCTGTATAGTTCTGTTTCTTTTCTTTCACATTAACTTTCATTCATCAGAGTTTTGCATGTATGCACTTGACCGGGGATTAATAGGTTTCTTAACTGAGCCAGGATGGAGATGTGGAGTGGAGAGAGAGGGGATGGAAAAGGAAAA
>VWZF01006946.1:282002-299213 GCA_013396755.1 Sclerurus mexicanus | reverse complement strand
TTTTGGGTCAGGAGAATGCAACTGCGATCAGCCATTTTAGCTGAAATGATGATTATTTACATTGATTATTTTATTATAGCATAGATGTATTTCATTGTCTATATGCAAACTTATTAATGGAGTTTATTACCATTTGACTTCATGAAAGCCCACTGACTTCCTCATTAAACACGGTTGTGTCTGAAGCAAAGAATGCTACTCTAGCAGGTATTTTCTTTCTATTAACCCTTCTTTCTACTGTAGCTTTCATATGGCACTGTAATCTTCATGGCTAAGAGGCTGTTCACTGCAGCAGAATTTCTGTCCTGAGACAGCAATCTTGGAACCTACATGAAGGCTTTGAGGAATCTAGGGATTCCAGCTTAACATGAGGGATCAGTGATCTAATGGTCTAAAGAGCCTAAAGAGCCTGATCCTTCTCTGTCCTGAGCTTCTAGACATGAGTCAGTCAGAGAGAAGGCGAATGAACATACAAGCTTATTTTCCAGCAGCAGGAAAAGAGTAAGAAATTCTGACTAACTCTTGCTTAGAGCTTTGTTGGGATGGAATTAAAAGCTTTTGTACACATGTTTAATTATTGGGATCTTTCCATGTTATTCTTCAGTGAATACATTCCCTTTGCCTGCACTGAACGAAAACTTAAGTAGGTTATACTACCTCGCGTTTTCCATAAAAAAGTAACGCGCATATATGAACACAAGTCCCAGAGCCTAGTGAGTAATCAATAACTTCTTAAGCCCTTTGGAAATTTGATACCGAACCCGCTCCTGGCTGAGCTTGGCATCAGCCAAGCAGACCTAATCTTTCAGGTCTTATATTGATCAGATTTTGGTAAGGCTCGGGCCCTTGTTCTCAGGACTTAAGAAATTAATTAGTAGCCAGAGAAGTACTGTACAACTGAATGATTCCAGGTGGTCACTGAAATAGGGCTATTGAAATAAGCATTCATGAAAACTACACAATAGGATATGACAAGGCTTTATTTAAACTGTAAGTCTACAGATTAAAGCCCTGTTGTTTGGGGCTTTCAGTCATATAATGGAGTTTTTTCTATGTACAGTACTTATCTTGTCTCTATCTCTGTAGTGTTTGAGCACCGCCCAGGCTTTGATGTTTATCTCTCTCACAATACCTCTGTGAAACGTCAAGTATTTCTACCTCTATTTTACAGAGTAACAAGAAGTGGGATAAGGTCCAAGGTCACAAAGGAAGAGTGCAGCTTAGGAGGGAATAGAATGGTGACCAAGCATAGTACACTACCCATTAGCCCTTCTTCTCTTTTTGTTTTCCTGCACAGAATTTGAGACTGCTGCTGAGTTTCTCTCTGAGACTGATCACTACAATAGACAGGAAAATATTTGTTTAAAATTTTGTTCTAAAATATCATAACAAGGAAAAGAGGGATTTGGGGAGTAAGCAACCTTATCATGGGAATTAATCAAAAAACACATCAAGGCATTGTTGTTTTTGAACTTAAAAACCCAGACAATCCACGCACTTTAAAATTTGTAACCATTTTGCAAAACTAAAAGAGATTGTATACAGGGGGAAAAAAGGCTTTAAAGATACATGAAAAACAACTGTTTTTCTTTAGCCAGCATCATATATTCAAATAAATGAACTTAAATAATAATTAAAAAACCCAACCAAAACAAAATACCTTTAAAAATGTCTTTAAAAGTCATAAGTTTTTGAGATTCTTTTGTTGGGTTTGTTTGTTTGTTTTTTTGTTTTAAAATGCAAACAAAAATGTTTCAGACTTCCTTTTTTTAGCCTGTGCCAGCAGTGGCTGGTAATGTACCATTCTAGCTTATCCCTTTATGATCCTTTCTGTCACAGTACCATGTAGTGTCAGAGACTACAGGGAGAAAAAGATCTCTTTATTTGCAGTGAAATAACAAAAGTAAAAGTAAATAAAAGGACAATAGGTCGAAAAGATGATAAGAAATCAAAATCGTATATAAGTTTCATTCAAGAAGCACTGAACCAGGTGATACACATATCGACCACTCATGCTCATTCAGCTGTCTTCCTCAAGACCTTGGATTCATTCCCACTGTAACATGCATGTTCCACATTTGTGCCTCCTGGTACAGATTTGTTGGGCACTATCTTAGCAGATTTTAAAAAAGTCCCTATTTTGAGTGCTTTTGATCTGAACAACTTGTGAATACAAATTGAAAGGATTGTGACAGGGCACAGAGATTAATGGCTGGAGAAAAAAGTTGGGATTTCAACCCAATTTTTTGAATGCAACTACGAAATAGAGCTTCTTCCTCAATATGGATCTTACAGACTGAAAGTAGGTATTCCCACATTTACTAGTGGTATGCAGTCTATTGAATTAATTTTAATTTTCAGTGTTGTAAGCGAGGGGAAAATCAAGTCCAGTATGTCTAATCCTACACTCATTATTGACTCAGGCATAATTCATATTGGTTTGAATCAGTCTGAGTGGATATTTTTACTTATTACTCATCCCACAGTCATTTCTATCACTAACCTCTCCAAATATCAGTAATGAGAAATCCTTCACAACAGTTTCTCTAGGCAGCATACATGATTCTATGAATATTTTACATTTTTCTAGTGCTTAGTATTTCCAAATTCCATACACACTAGGATGACCAGATTCAAACTGCAAGAAGGTCAGATTGGGGCAGCTCTTGTATTGTTACTGTATGTCCTGCATGTTGCACTGTAGCATTTTTGAGTTTCTCTCCCCTTTCACAACTCTGCACTCTTCTTATTACAGTGATAGAACCTTTTCCATCTCTCACTTTGTTTCACTGAATCATGTAAATTCCCCTTTGCTGTAGTAGATTGTTATACATGCCCCAACAGTTAAAGTGTTAAATCTGCATGAATTTTGCCCCTCATTTTTTTTATTTCTCTGTCTTCCCTTTAAGGGCCTCCTGGAGACCCCAAAATGTTTATCTCAAATGACTGTAGACCTTATTTCTCTCCACTATGGGAAAGACCTATATAGCAAGAGAAGATCAGAGGAAACAGAAAGTTTCATCTCTTGTACTTGGGGCAATACTTTCCCAAGATCATAATTTCCTTCTAGGAAAATTATGAAATGCCTCATGTGAGAGGAACACACTTTTAAAGATGTTAAAAGGTCCTTATTTTGGATAAATAGAACCTCTTGTTCTCACTTATCTGTTCTTGCAATTGCTTTAACTGTGTATTATAGCAAAGGTTGCTCAACACCTGAATGCATATATCCACTCAAATGAAAACCTATCAGTGTACCAGTATGGAAATTCTTTCTAATGTGAAATTCTTCCAAAACAGTTATAAGACCAATCAAAGGAATGTCCTACATAGGTTGAGGGTTGCAAATCATTCAAGGAAGTTGTAGCCATAGATAAGAGCTGTGTGACTCATAGTGATGTTTCTGAACCACAAGCAGACAAAAGAGTAGAAGGCAAAACAGCAGTGGTTTTTTAGAGAGAAAAGAGAATTAGCATTCACTCACTAGCAAACTTACAAAGGGTAGATGAAGTGCAGAGATATACTTATTCCGACCATACTTTGAAACACAATGTAGTTGACTCTTCAAAACTGTGAGCTCTGATCAGTATATCCTGCCTATCAGCGTTGTATTTCTTCAGGCTCAGTGCTTCTTGCTTGAGGCCATGACCAGCATGAATGTAGACCTTGGTGCCTGCCCAGAACAAGGCACAGAGTAAGTCCTCAAAGGGCCATGTGCTACGCTGAAATATCATACATACCTCCACCTCTGCCTGTTAACAGCTATGTTTTGAGAAGCAAAGCCGTTCCTGTGGGAATTCCAGTGGTTGGGGGAGGAGCTAATTTTTTCACAGGCAAGACACTGTGAAGGCAATGCGTCCTACCTCCCATTGAACTCCTGCAGAAGTCACTGAGGTGAGATGCAACAGCCTCTCCCCGTTCCCTGTTTCAAGGAAGAGCTGAGCAGAATTGAAGCAAAACTGGGTCTCAGTGGAGTAAAATGCTACCAAAAAGTTGAACGTTATTCTCTTACCATTGTGCAAGGCAGAACCTTGTAGCTAAAAGAGATTTTAGCAACATCCTCACAAAAGCACCATAGCCAACTTATCTTCCCTCAAACACATTCTTGGAAAATATAGGTATCTGAAAAGCACTGCTGATTTAGAAGAGACAGAAGGAAAGAGTTTGTTTAGAAAGATCACAGTCACATAATTGCACATTCTCCAGAGTACATGTAGTTTGCCTGAGCAAAAACATATAAGTACTTCAATTATAATTTTTGCCTTAATGGTCAATTTGTCTTTCTTACTCAAATGTTTCAAGAACAGGTAAGAACAAGACTGATAGAGATAAAGATAAAAGGTGCTGAATGTGTGAGAAAGGGAGAAGGCTGGGGTGGGAAAAATTAGAAAGATTGTTTGGTTAGCTGGCTTTTATCCTTCACAGTTCTGAACACTGGGTAAGTACTTTTCCTCCTAGATAGCTGCACTACCAGCAGAAAAAGGCACAAGTGAGACTAACAGAAATAATGCTTTAAGAAATTACGTGGCATTTCTCAGTTCAGAGCTGTTTCTGAATTTCCTTGTGGAGAAAATAAACTCATGATCAGAGTGAAGTAAAGCAAGTTGCTAGAAACTGAGAAAACACTAATTATTTAACCATAATATCAGTGATGTATAACCAACATTAATTTCACATAAACATGCATAGCAGGTCTAGTCTGAAGAGACATAAAGAAGGGGAATTAAATATAAATATTTTTGACTTGTTTTTCATTGTTCTAAACATGAATGTCTTGATAAATGTGGTCCCAATCTTCAAACTTCTCTAAGAAAACAGGTAAGATAAAGGTCTCTTACTGGTCAGCCAGGATAGCCATGTTGTTAAAATGTAGCATGTGGTTAAATATATTGGAGTCTCCTGTGTTTAAGAGCAGCACATCTATTTTTGCCATGTGAGCCTATCTTTTCCTCATCCTTCCTTGGATACTTTTTATGTTCTTTTGTTTGATTTCATCACTTCCAGGTTTGTAGGGTCTGGAAAATGATGGGGTGGGAAGAATCACTTGCTTTTGCGTGTTAAGGAGGAACAAATAACTGACAGAATAGTCATTTTTTCCTGAAATAATGACTCACATGGAGCCCTTCATCAAATGCTGTCACTGCTTTTAGTACTATCAGGCCAACAAGAAATGGGAGCTAGGACAAACTGTTGGCTTTATAGATGAGAAACCGAGGACTGGCATCTTGTAGTCATGTCTCCAAGATGCAGTTCAGAACTTCAGAAGCACTTACAAGCAGCCTAGGTAGCATGGAATACTGGTATATTTTAAACTCAGCCCTATAAGAAGATATGAGGTCCTGTGGGTTAGATAGCCCCTACTGACACATTAATGGATATTTCTCAATGAAGAAAATTAGCTTCAGTGTCTCACTGATTTGGGAATTCTGCCTCTGCTTCTGGACCTAGTAACATGAATGAAAGCTGAAGTACCTTCATTCAGAAGTCATGTGCTTTAGCAGGAAAAACTGTAAAAGCAACAGTTAAAGGCTGATTTTGGATCAACAGTTGACCGTTCTTCCACCACTGAACAAAGCTGACTGCAGCAGATACAAACACATCGCAGGGATAATAAATGTTACTGATATTGCAGAGCCTGTGCAGTGCAGCTGTGTTTATGGTTGCTTCTTCATTTGCAATATGGTTGAACCTCACTTTAAGCCTCAATGCTGGAGTGATGTTTCCAGAGAATCAGGCAGTGTGTCTGAGGCAAAGTTGAGTTCTGGGGCAGCTGAGATCTGACATCTGTAAAGCACTGGGTCCCATCCACAACTGGGCTATACAGGTCAGGCGTTGGAAAGATTTTTGTGATGACATACAAATGCATAAGATACAGAGTCTCTTTGGCAACCAGAGAATCAAGGAGTCTGATTCTGTCTAGTAGTCTGAATAAAGGGTGTTTTATCTTCACTGCAGCATACTCCTGTCTCTTTTCCATGGCAAGGGGGACTTTAGTGATGGGGTCAAACAGCTGTCACATATTGCACAAACCTACAATGGGTAATGGATACAGTTATACTTCATGTAGATTAGTCACACCCAAAGAAAACTTGCTTTTAAAATGGGAATGAAAAACAAAAACATTCTTTTGTCCTTTTTCTCTTTTTTTTCTTGAATGACCAAAATGATCATATTAACATTGCTCTTCACAAAAATAATGTGCTTAGAATGCTTCTATAAATCCTGCCTGGTTTCCATTGTAAGCACAGGGAAAATTAAAAATTATTTCAAGATGTAAATCAGGATAAGAACTGGTATTTTCAATGGATAAGAATCTGTCTAACACTTTGACAAGGAGTACAGTACTCTACACAAAGTGTAATGCAATAGCTCCCTTATTTATTCCTGTTTTGCAGAAAGCAAAAACTGTTCTTGCCATGCATTACCCTATTATGTTCCTTCTTGGGAACCTGAGACCTTTTGAATCTATCTTCTGAACCATTTTAATATGCAGCAGAACAAAAGGATCACAGTGCCACTGATGAATACATTGTAAAGCCAAAGCCACAATTACAAATAGCAAATGGAAAATGTATGCAGATATATAGCTAGAAAAAAAGTACCATATGCAAGCACAAAAATAATATTTTTTCACCATATTTATGGTAGATAAACCTCTCCCCCTCCCCTTTTTCTTTCCTTTGGCTCCTCTCAAAGAAATCTTTCTTTCAATAGTCTCTTCAGACATAGAAAGGGACACCAAGGGGAAGGAAGAATCAGCTTTCATTGATGCTGTGACTAAGGGCCATGGTCTTGGCCTAGACCCCTGACCCTCATGTCTGTAGCATTATACACAGTGTCTGGTGTGATCAGCCCAACCTTGTTATTCAGCTTTTGTACTGTGCATATTTAATTTCAAAACACATTCCAATGGCAGCGGGGAAAAATTCGCCCTCTTTTAAGTGTATGATTCACCAGCTCTTTAGAGTCAGTTGGTGGCAGATGGGCAAGTGTGAAAACTTCTATTTGTGATCTCACACTATATAATGAGCACAAGCCACCACTGGAATCGCAGTTTCTGCATGGAGAGCACTGTGCACTCACTTCCCTCTCAGAACTGGTTCTCTTAACTTACGCCACAGTGGGAGCTGTGCCAGGAGGCCTTGACAGAGTCACTGTCCCCCAAAAACATCCCAAGGAATACGTCAGGTTTTCTGAAGCTCCCTGCACAAGTTTTTTGCCAAGCCAGCTGCAGGGCAGCCTTTGCATTTCATGCCTTGTATGGCCTGACAACCAGGTTCTGCCTTTCCACCTTGGGTGCACCTTTAGCAGAGAATACATGACATCTGTTCTCTGGGGCTGTTAATCAACCGCATTATAAAGCAGCAGTCAATTTTCTAAAGTGCCTCTTACATTTGAATCTATAAACCCTCCAACTTTAACACAAAGTAGACACACTCTGTCCTTCAGTCTATAAACAAGAGAGGCTTCCACCAGAGCAAAGCATTGTTTCATCTGGGTGTGAAACTTCTTAGTATACATCCTCTGTAGCTCAGAAGCTAACTTTCAGCTGAAGTTTTAGCAGAATAATGAGATTTTTAGAGAAATTACACAGAATGAAGTTTGCCAACATTCATATCTTAAAGACTATCATCATGATTCTCAGTTCTCAAATGAGAAGTCTTGTGCAATTTCTCCACAGGAAATGGATTAATTTTCTCCAGTTAAAATAGGGAACTCATATAAAGTTGACCAGTAATGAGACATGAAGATTTCTGAAATTGAAAACAATACATGCTTGTACGTTATTATAACTGCTGCTAGTTATAGTGCAGGCTGGTTTGTGCAGGCTAACTGGGAATCAGAACTTGATTCTGCAAGGCACTGTACAAGTAACTAAAGAATTAGTCTCCATCCCAGTGAACTTGACATTTATCATATCTGATAGGATCCAGAATATTTAAGTGATAAATAAGGAGAATGAAATTACAATAAAGAAAGGTGTTATGGGATCTGCATGATCAGCTTGCTTTGTATCTGCCCAGTTTCAGAGAAGGAAGTTTTATTTTCTTTTTCTGAGTCTTTACAGTTTTTGGCAGGGACCAGAGACCTAATCTTGGGAAGTGCTGAATGCCTCCTGTGATATCATCATCCCCTTAGTGACAGTCCCCAAAGTAGAAGGACTAAAAATACTGTAAAATAAGAAAGAAAATGAGAGGTTCTGGGAATTTGAAAATCAAAATTGTTCTTGGAGGGTTCACAGCGCAGTTAGGCAGCTTTTGACTACAACAAAGGAACGTCAATGCTGATAAGGTTCAGCATCCAGAGATTTGAGTACATGTCCAGCATGGCCTGAACTTCAACCACTTCTTGATGTATGTGTAATACACTTCTTCATAGGTTTACTACAGGTCAGCACAGACTGGTAATAGATTTAATATCGAATGCAGATTATAACACTGGATAACTATAAAAAGAGAGGAACTTTTGTACATGGACAGTTTTTAGGATCATTGTTTGTACTGCAGGAGGAAGTTAAAATATTAGCTAAGCTGAAAAAGGAACAAATTGTGAGACATTAATAAAAATATTGAATAAACTTATCTACCATTGCATTAACATTGGCAGTTCTTCCTGCAACTTAATGAAAGCCTCTTCAGTATATGTTCTTTTCTTTTTTTTGCTGTATTTTATGTTCAAAAGGCATGAAATATGCTTTATGCTTTCTTTATGCTTACTGTTATTATTTGTGGTTGCACCTCAGATGAATGAGGGGCTTTTTATACAATCACAGCAGGTCATCTCTAGGAGTTTTAGTAATAATAATAATAAAACCAACAAAGAGACCAGAAGAAATAGAATTTAAGTAAGTGAGATTTGACAGTTCTTACACACTCATTTGAATTGGAGGAATTTTGCTTCTCCTTGAGCTCTTGCCATTAAAAACATAGTTTGACTGGATTCATTCTAAAATTAGAAAGATATTATGTCAGGAATCATCACAACTTTGTCTTTCAGATAAAGTCAGTCCTCTTTGAGTTTACCATGTGATGTAGAGACACTGTAGTATATCTTCAGGGATAATAGGTCAAGGTTCAAGACATGGTTCAATATAACAGTAGGCTTTCATTGTAGATTTTCATCCTTTTTCTTGTTTTCATGCCATCCAGAATCAAACTGTGAGTGTTTGTGTTTAGGTCTCATGGTAGCAGGGGCCCTAACCAGAAAGCCAGCTACAAACAGTCCCCATGTTGTCTCATGTTTGCAATCCAGACTGGTTCCGGCTCCCAGTGATTTGATCTTAGATCCAGTATTCAGTTAGCAGGGAAGCTAAAATAGACATTTTTATTTAATTAAGCTACACAGATTATGAGTAATATAGAGATTATTAACAAATATTTTTGAGGAAAGAGAAAGCAGTGTGCTCCCTCTCTCCCTCCCTAAAAAAGCCTTGGCCCACAGCCAGTTATTATTATAAGCTGACTGAGCTGGCAGAAAGCCAAGAAGCTGATAATTTAGCATGAAGCCAAGATGGATGGCTTTTCTGCCATTCCCTCTTTCAGATATAGCTTGTGGGTGTGACAAACGTTTCTACCACCCAAATTTTCAAAACTGCTCACGGATCAAGTGTGTGTCTGTCTGTGTGTGTGGAGTTGGTGCTGGGGGAGATCTGCCATGTATTTATTGTGTGTTTAGAAAAGGGTCACACCCTGTTTAGAATCTTACGAGAGTTCAGCTGCTGCCTCATTTTATTTAGTGAGGCAGATGACAAATTTAGATGTCCTCTTCCTGGGCCTGATTTTCTTCTTTGATACTTGAGAGAATGTGTCGGGCCCAAAGATGCACAAACTTCATGTCCTTCAGGAGCAACAAACTCAGTAGCAACTCTTCTGTGAGCTCAGAGTTCAGGAGAGAATAGGACAACAGTCCATCCAGACTTTTTTCTTGTTTATCTCTGATTCTGTTTACCCCAGATGGACAGTGATAAGTGCACAACAGCCCTTAGACTGTCTCAGGGCAGGAGCAGGGACAAGATGCTTCCTGGTTTGGAACAATGCCTTGAAGACACACAGTCAGCCACCTTCTTGCCATGGTGGCTGCAGGAGCAGCTTCAGGCAGGGATGCCCTAGCCAAGGAGGTAGACTTGATGGAAGCATTTCTTCTTTTCTTCCTCTCATTTCCTCCTCTGAAAAATTTGTATGGTAAAGGATGGTGTAAATCATGATGGTTGTGTTAGCAAAAGTAACTGAGAGCCAGAACAGATTTAGGGAATAGGAGGCTGAATGAGAGATCAGTGGACAAAGTTCCACACATGAAAGAACTGCGCATCTGAAGTTGACCTGGAGCAAGTATCTTGCTCTTATCAGTCTGCCCCCTGCTGGGATCTGTTGCATACCTTTTGTTCAACAACTTGAACCAAAGATAGCGAGCGAAGAAAGACTTTCTTAAATCTAGGAAAACACAGAATATACTAAAGTTATTGCTCTCCATCTACTTTGATCCTGTCCTGAGCTTTTCACCTTTTCATTGAACATTTATGGTCTTAAATGCAAGTCCTCAGAAGCATATATTTTGAGCTTACCAGTAACTTTCAGCTGCAGTGGGTTAACAGCGAGATGACAGAACAGTACTTTAGAAAGGACAGAAGATGGTAATTAACTGGAAGATTTTCAATGTAGACAAGTCTTCTATGACACTTTGTCTTACAGGCTTCACTGCAATTCTACCTATGATGCAAGAGTTAACTAACTGGCAACCATTGTGTGACTGAATACTGGGATAATATGTTGAACAAATCAAATGATTGTATGGCACAACACTGTCTCTGCAGCCATTCATGTTAAATTAAATCTGTCTCTCACCCTGACTAAGAATAGTTCAGAGTTTAAACTTGCTTACCATTGCACCAGCAAGAGATGTAAGTGTTCAAAACTGTCCTTTCAACCACTCTGCCCTTCTCAGTGTGCTACATCTTGTGGACAGTACTCAAGAGATGCTGAAGGCTAACAAAGCCATGTAGATGAGCATGCAGGTGACTAGATCTCACAAAAGTCATCACACTCACACATATGGTTACCAACTATCTCTGGTCCTGCCAAAATGCATGCATTACACATAGGATCCAGCTGGCCATTTTTCTGAGCAGACACAAAGAGAACTTCAAATGGCTCTAGACTAAATGGAGATGTGAAAGATAGAGTCTTTGTGAGCCAATACATTTTCTTTATTTCTTTCTTTAAAGCCAATGATGGGTATTCACTGGAGATCTAAAATAAAATAACCTGTTCATCAAGCTTGCATAGTGAAGATACCCTCCAGATGAAAAATTATAGCCAGCTAAGCATGACTAGAAACTCGTATGTCAAAGTCTCAAGACTGGCTTCAGCTTGTGGATAATTATTTAATGCAAGTTAATATATTATTTCTTGCAAATCAAATACAGTCAAATAAAAAAGAACTGCATGGCCATGTTCTCAGTGAGATTGTCTGTGCCTCTTAAATGTACCAATATAGATCTCTGCTAGCAGCAGTGTTGGTAGCAATAACAAACACAGCTGATTTTGATGAGAAAGCATGATATTCTCATCAAGGCTGCAGAGCCATTTGACTGGAGACTTTGGGCCTGATTCTCTGTTACATTATGCTCACTTTCAAACAATGCAATCATTATGAGTGCAGTGGAGTTATTCTGGCTTAAAACTGGAGTGATACACTACAAAACAAAGCTATGAACTCTGGAGGAACTAATGACTGTATTTTTCCAGTGCAGAAAAAGAGTGTGTTTTACTGTAGACAGATTCCAGTTGCATGATTACAAAGGATAAATGCTTGAGTAAGAACTTCAGGCTCTGGTCTCCAGGAGGTGGGCCTTGATTCAGCAGGGTGCTTAAGTACTTGCAGAATGGTGAGTAATAAGCAGCTCCGTGACTCAAAAAAAAGGTCTAACTATAGAAGATGTGGTTTAGTGGTTGAAGGCAAGATCTGGGATTCAGGGCTTTACGCATTCTAATCCCAGCTTTAGTGGTCTCTGTGGTCTTCTCTATTTTTAATGTGTAAGTAGTAATCCTTAACTCATGAAAAGGGCTAAGCTTTATTACATAACAACATGGTTCACTTTTACTTTTGTTATTCTTCAGTCTCTCCAAGTGCTATACTTAACCCCAAATGCTCTGCTTTTGTAACTTGCACCATGTCTCTTGTTTGTGTCTGGTACTGCTCTTGAACAACCTGTCATGGCTGAACCAAAGCTGGCAACTAAGCACAAATTAACTCTACCCCAGCCAAAACCAATGTACAACCTTTCGGGTGAATGAGAAAAGGCAAGACTTTCCTCTGCTAACTGCCACTACAATGGATGTTAGGGTTCTCCAGCCATCCAGACAAAGCTGGGAAGGGCAGAAAAATACACTTTTCCTGAAAAAATACATCTAACAGATTTCTGACAGTTTGACTGGCAACTCTGTGAAAGATGAGGATTGATAGAAAATTGCTCAATCCTTAAAGTGCTCTTCTATGAGTGTGGGTAACTCTAACATGAATAAGCACGCTTTTAAGTCTAATCCAGGTGGTAAAGGACATGCAGCTCACTTCTAAGCACTGGGAATGATTCTTTGTTATGTGTCATCATTTCATTTTGAAAATTTTTGGTAGGACTTAACAAACTGGTAGTGTATATCCTAGTTTATATTCCTCAAAACATGCATTAGAAGTCCAGAAAAGGAGAGAGAGTTTTCTCTACCTGTGCCAAAAGTTCTGGCACCAGATCTTTTGATACTCATTCCTAGACTAGTCTTGTCCACACTCCAGGTAATAGAAGATTTCAGTGACATAACTATATTGTGTATTCTAAATATAAGAGTTTATTTGAAAAAAGTGTTCTCTGGTCCTGAATAGACACAATGATTGCTGTTAACTAACTCACAGACACTTTCATTTTTAGAAACTCCTATATGTTACTTTAAGTTCTCAAAAAGCTACTGAGTTTCAGTAATTAGTACAATATTTTGTAAATATAAAATGGTTCAAAATCTGCAGTCTTGCAAACTTTCCCTCAACCACAATGTAATCGTAAAATGCCAGCAATAAAATATTTGTTCTAAAACTAAAATCTTGGTTTCACATTTTTTATGTAAATGGTAATGAAGATGTGAATAATAGCACTCTATGTTACCTACTCTCAAAATTGGAGCAATATAGACAAAAGGTAAGTGAAAAAGATGTTACAGTGCTCTACAAGTGTATTGTACAAATTTTGTACTGTGTTTCCTATGTAGAATTTCCTATTCTTCTTCTTCTCTGTTAGTATTGGATTTTCAAATGTCTGGGAAAAAGGGAACAAAGTAAACAAATGTGGATGATTTATTTTACCAGTTTTTGCTTGTTTGCTGAAAATGTCTGCTAAAATTTTAAATCATGGGTGATGATGAATGGGAGAGGGTGATGGAACAGCATACCAAATGGTATATGGACCTTTCGTCAAAGCTGAGCATGTTCAGCTGACCTACCTGGATATTGGTGTACTGCTGAAAGCTTGTACTGCAAAGGTTCATTGCCACAGGAATGAAGAGACATGAGGCCCTACAGAAATGTACAAATACTGCAATCAGAAATGACTCTCACACAGGAATTGGAGAAAGGAATTCAACCTGAGTTTCAAACATTTGTCCTTTGGGATTGTAATAGGAAGCTTTATTGCCTTCTAGTCACGTTTTAGTCAGAGCCAGATCTGTGGGCTGTGTTGTAAGCAAACCTACTGGATGGATCCCTCTGGGAAAACACCTCATGTGTAGAGGCTGAGTGGCTTTAGGTGGTGAATTAGACGATGAGCTTTCATGGCAGTGTCAAGAGTAAAGGATTTCTGAAAGTTTCCTATTGATTACTAATTGAAATGCAGGTGTCCACTTTTATTGTGGACAGCATTCTACAACTTCTATTCTTCCCTGTGCTGTCAGCATTTTCTGCAATTAGTATCCCATGCCTGAGTAAGGTTCAGAATTGGTCTTCAGCTATATGACAACATTTATTCAGTTAATAATAATGAATTTTAATTAATCCTAATATTCTTACTAGTGCAGTCAATTTATGTTACATTGTATGTGAACATAAAGTATGAAAGAATAAATAAAACCAGAATTTAAATAATAGAATCTTAATATTATCTCTTATTATTACTCTCTAATTGTTCAGCCTGAGACAACATCTTTGGTCACCTGCTAGTCACATATCTGCATATAGGTCTAATTTAAACATACTATAAGTATGTATCCAATGCTCAGCATTCTCTCTGCCCATTCTGTCTGCTTTTAAACTTGAGTAGAGATCCCCCAGGCATTCATAGTGCATGGAATCCCCTGTGAGACAGTAACAGCAGGGGACAAAATGTTTGTAAGAGTATTATAAGAGCAAGAGGATTGTATCTGACTGAGTCACTTAAGAGGAGTTGCTCACTTGACCAGAGTACTGGTCACCTGCCTGTGGCATCTAATTCAGAAAAAAAAGAAAGAAAATAAAATCCATTTCCCCAGATTTGTTCTTTTTAGTTCAATTTTTTTCACCTGAAACAACCTTGATCATAGGGAGGATAGTGGAAGGTAAGTGCACAAGGTACAGAACATCTGTCTCATATCCAGAGAAGTGCTTAAGAAGCATATGTGTTGATACAAAGTGGTTTGCAAAATTCTCCTGATTCTGAGCCTGTACGTGGCACCAATTTTTGTTCAGGCAAGCATGAAACTGTGGTATGAGCATTTTCCTCTAATACAGATCAGCAGTAGTGGTATCATCAGATGGTCAATTGGAACTCTCCCTGAAGGGCTGAATACAATTTTACCTCAGCCCAGACTCGGTTCAGTCAACTGGAAGAACCTAAAGGGAGTATGCCTGTATGTGACCTGGGAAAGTTCAGCAGAGATTACAGACATACTTACTCCATGGAGCATAAGAACTTGGAAAACACAAGGGAGGCAGAGAGATGGCAAGGTGAACATTGCTGTAGTTTTCTTAGTTGCATATAAAATGTGATCACATGGGAAGGTCCTAGCACATGCAACCTTAGTCATCACCCATGTATTATCTTCATTATTTTACTGTCTATATTCCACAAAGCTTTGCAACTATGAGTGTTCTTTAAATAGAAGGTTAATAGTTTTGCTGAAACTTAGCTTAGTGATTTTGGAGTACCTTTTTGCATCTGTCAGTCAGCAGTAGCTTGTAACTCAACTATGCTTTCACTGAACGATGCTTAAATGAATTGCCTTTACTGTAGCATAGCAACTTATCCAGTCTTCACTGTTTTCAGCCTGTCTCTTTCTCTGTCCCTTATTACATCTAGTATCTCAGTATCTGATACTCTTCTGTGGATTTTAGCCTGACAACACCCCTGTCAGGTAGGAAGTATTATTCTCCCATTTTTCAGACACGGGAAAATTCAGGACTTGTGCAAGGTCACAGAGGAAGTCAGGGTGTGAGCTGAGCATTTGGTGCGGGCCTTTGGGAGATCTGGATGTACTGAAATAGATGCTAAATTAGAGTTACTAATCAGGCTGTGTAAGAATAGTAAATGTGGATAGCCTCAGTTTTTGTAAATAATCAACTACTTGTAGTGGTTGTGTTTTGGGTTTTTATTCTTTTCAAATCTATTTCCAAAGATGATTTAAGAATTACATAAATTACACTAATTACACAAAACTTGGATTTTTAATGCAGAATTTTTTTAAACAATGCCATTTCTTTTCCATAACATTATATACCAAAATTCATGTGTAGACTTACAGTAAGCAAAGCAAAAGTATTCTTTATTTACTGCACACAACATGTCTGTAAGGCAGAAGAAAATATGTAATGAGTCTAGCATGGCATTCCAGGCTGACGTAATAGTGATGAAAAAAACCCTCATTTTCGTGATATCACAAAAAATGATGAAAACCATATTTTGTATTTAAGACTGGAGTGGCGTTTAAGAATTCAAACGGCTGGTTTTGGCAGACATCTAATTGTAATACTGTAGCATCGCTGCAGGCAATTTTCTTTGATTTAATTAGATGAACTGTGGTATTTTTTTCTTTTGCAAAAGGCTTTATTATGTAGAAATGAAATATGTATAAATTTAATTTTTAATCTTGTCACTACAGAGTAGGAAGGAATAAGCTGATTCTTTTAATTTACTCTCTTTGTTTAAGAAAAAATTAATCTTATCACAAATGTTTATGAGTAATAGATTTGAGTTTTTCACTGAAGTCAGAAAAGATAGAGTTAAGATTACTCTATGTTCCTTCTGAATTGAATGTGCTGCAACTGTCTTTGAGTGTGTAAACGCAAACATTTTGAAACCTCAATGATGTTATTTTTCTTCTAGACTATGATAATATTAACACTTAAATCAGAGTGTGGTCTAGAAAATAGATCAACCTAAAAAATTTATGCTACATTTTTTTATTTGTTTGTGGATTTTTCATTAGTCTTTGTTTTCTTTTCTTTTTTCTTTTTTTTTTTTTTATGTTTCTCTTGTTGATTTTTTTTCTTGGTTTGTTATTGTTGTTGTTTTTAACACACTTGCCTGTGAAGTTTAACTCCCAAAAGTAATAAATCACCAAAGATGTTTTTTTTTTAATACTGATTTCAGGTGGTTTTTGTGGGCCAAATCCAGAGAAGGTAATCTTAAGTAAATGGTAAGCAATTATAATTACAGGTAATCAACACTACTCACAGGGCTATATGTTGTCAAGTTTCAGGCAAATATTCCCCACTGTTTCAAATCAGCTGTCCCTTTTAGTTTCCTAGATCTGAAAATGTTCCTGCAATGTCCAATATCTAGATCTATTTATTGATTTTTTCAAATATTGATTGTTGTTAAGTATTTTCAAAATTCTGTAGAACCATAGAACCATCTTTGTACATCTCTCTAGGATGAAGCCAAAAGCCAAAAATCCAAATTCTTAGAAGGAAATGAAGGATCTTCACTTGCTTTCTTGGGAGCCAAAATTCTGCCCTGTATTTTAAGATGGCTGATTCAGGAGCTCTTGAAATCAAGGACAGAATATCCACAGGTTTCAGTACTGAGGCTTTTCCTTCTGTTAAAGCTGTGGCTTCTACTCCACAAACCTCAATTCTTTTTACCAACCTGACAAAGATATTTTCTTTCCAGTGGCAGTGGGGATGGTAGGACAGTTAATTGAATTATCATCTGCTGTCAAATTACTGAAAAAAGGGCAGGAGAGTATTTACTTTTTGTGG